>ML660197.1:51612293-51909592 GCA_007570785.1 Antilocapra americana | reverse complement strand
TTTTTTGCATTTCTTTTTCTTGGGGATGGTCTTAATCCCTGTCTCCTGTACAATGTCACGGACCTCTGTCCATAGTTCATCAGGCACTCTGTCTATCAGATCTAGTCCCTTAAATCTATTTCTCACTTCCACTGTATACTCATATGGGATTTGATTTAGGTCATACCTGAATGGTCTATTGGTTTTCCCTATTTTCTTCAATTTAAGTCTGAATTTGGCAATAAGGAATTCATGATCTGAGCCATACTCAGCTCCTGGTTTTGTTTTTGCTGACTGTATAGAGCTTCTCCATCTTTGGCTGCAAGAATTCAATCAATCTGATTTCAGTTTTGACCATCAAGTGATGCCCATGTGTAGAGTCTTCTCTTGCTATCACCAGTATATTCTCTTGGCAAAATTCTATTAGCTTTTGCCCTACTTCATTCTGTACTCCAAGGCCAGCTTTACCTGTTACTCCATGTGTTTCCTGACTGTCTACTTTTGCATTCCAGTCCCCTATAATGAAAAGGACATCTTTTTTGGTTGTTAGTTCTAAAAGGTCTTGTAGGTCTTCATAAAACTGTTCAACTTCAGCTTTGCCAGCCTTACTGGTTAGGGCATAGTCTTGGATTACCGTGATATTAAATGGTTTCCCTTAGTAATGAACAGAGTTCATCCTGTCATTTTTGAGATTGCATCCAAGCACTGCGTTTTGAATGCTTTTTTGACCATGATGGCTACTCCATGACCATGATGGCCGAGAGGAGCAACCCCATGTCCAAGGTGTGGTGTCTGCACTGGCACAGAGTGGCTGAGAGGAGCCACTCCACATTCAAGGTCAGGAGGGGAGGCTGTGATGACAAACCCCTCATTTAAGGTAAGGAGCAGCACCTGTGCTTTGCTGGAGCATCCGTGAAGAGATCCAAGGTAAGTGAAACCCAAGTAAAATGGTAGGTGTTGCAAGAGGGTCTCAGAAGGCAGATACACTGAAACCATAAAAGCAGAAATCTAGCCAACCTGATCACACAGACCACAGTCTTGTCAAACTCAGTTAAACTAAACCATGCCGTGTGAGGCCACCCAAGACAGACAGGTCAAGGTGGAGAAGTCTGACAGAATGTGGTCCACTGCAGAAGGGAATGGAAAACCACTTCAGGATTATTGCCTTGAGAAGCCCATGAACAGTATGAAAAGGAAAAAGGATAGGACACGGGAAGATGAACTCCCTAGGTCGGTAAGTGCCCAATATGCTACTGAAGATAAGTGAAGAAATAACTCCAGAAAGAATGAAGGGAGGGAGCCAAGCAAAAACAATGCCCAGTTGTGGATGTGACTGGTTATAGAACCAAGGTCCAATGCTGTAAAGAGCAATATTGTATATGAACCTGGAATGTTAGGTCCATGAATCAAGGCAAATTGGAAGTGGTCAAATAGGAGATGGCAAGAGTGAACATTGACATTCTAGGAAACAGCGAACTGAGATGGACTAGAATGGGTGAATTTAACTCAGATGACCATTATATCTACTACTGTGTGCAGGAATCCCTTAGAAGACCATTCAGGTATGACCTACATCAAATCACTTACAATTATGCAGTGGAAGTGACAAATAGATTCAAGAGATTATATCTTGAATAGCGTCTGAAGAACTATGATTGGAGGTTTGCAACATTGCATAGGAGGCAGGGATTAAGACCATTCCTTAGAAAAAGAAATACAGAAAGGCAAAATGGTTGTGAGGGGACCTTAAAAATAGCTGCAAAAAGAAGAGAAGCAAAAGGCATAGGAGAAAAGGAAAGATATACCCATTTTAATACAGAGTTGCAAAGAATATCAAGGAGAGAAAAGAAAGCCTTCCTCAGTGATCAGTGAAAAGAAATAGAGGAAAACAATAGAACAGGAAAAATTAGATATCTCTTCAAGAAAATTAGAGATCCCAAGGGAACATTTCATGCAAAGATGGGCACAATAAAAGATGGAAATGATATGAGCCTTACAGAGGCAGAATATATTAAGAAGAGATGGCATGAATACTCATAAGAAGTATACAAAAAAGATTTTCACGACTCAGATAATCATGATGGTGTGATCACTCACTCAGAGAGAACATCCTGGAATGCAAAGCCAAGTGGGCCTTAGGAAGTATCACTATGAACAAAGTTAGTGGAGGTGATGGAATTCCAGCTGAGCTATTTCAAATCCTAAAAGAGGATGCTCTGAAAGTGCTACACTCAATATGACAGCAATTTTGGAAAACTCAGCAGTGACTGGAAAAGGTCAGTTTTCATTCAAGTCCCAAAGAAAGGTAATGCCAAAGAATGTTCAAACTACCACACAATTGCTCTCATCTCACATGCAAATAAAGTAATGTTTTATTTTAAAATTCTCCAACCCAGGATTCAACAGTAGGTGAACTTCGAGAAGCTCAAGTTGGATTTAGAAAAGGCAGAGAAACCAGAGATCAAGCTGCCAACATCAACTGGATCATCAGAAAAGAAAGAGAGTTACAGAAAAACATCTACTTTTGTTCTATTGACTATGCCAAAATCTTTGATTGAGTGGATCACAGCAAACTATGGAAAATTCTTAAATGAATGGGAATACCAGACCAACTTAGCTGTCTCCTGAGGTATCTGTATGCAGGTCAGGAACAATAGTTTGAACCAGACATGGAACACCAGACTGGTTCCAAATTGGGAATGGGATACATCAAGGCTATATATTGTCACCCTGCTTATTTAACTTATATGCAGAATACTTTATGTGAAATGCTGGGTTGGATGAAACACAAGCTGGAAACAAGATTGCTGCAGGAGATATCAATAACCTCAGATATGCAGATGACATCACCCTTATGGCAGAAAGTGAAGAGGAACTAAAGAGCCTCTTGATGAAAGAGAAAGACGAGAATAAAAATGTTGGCCTAAAATTCAGCATTCAGAAAACGAAGATCATGGTATATGGTCTCATCACTTCATGGCAATTAGATGGGGAAGCAAAGAAACAGTGACAGACTTCATCTTTTTGGGCTCCAATATCATGGCAGATGGTGACTGCAGCCATGAAATTAAAAGACACTTGCTCTTTGGAAGAAAAGCTATGACCAACCTAGACGCATGTTAAAAAACAGAACATTACTTGGCTGACAAAGTTCTGTCTAGTCAGAGCCATGGTTTTTCCAGTAGTCATGTATGGATGTAAGAGTTGGAATATAAAAAAGCTGAGCACCAAAGAATTTATGCTTTTGAATCGTGGTGTTGGAGAAGACTCTTGAGAGTCTCTTAGACTGCAAGGAGATCAAACCAGTGAATCCTAAAGGAAATCAGTCCTGGATATTCATTGGAAGCACTGATGGTAAAGCTGAAACTTCAATACTCTGGCCACCTGATGCGAAGAACTGACTCATTTGAAAGGACCCTGATGCTGGGAAAAATTGAAGGTGAGAGGAAAAGAGGATGACAAAGGGTGAGATGGTTGGATGGCATCACTGACTCAATGGACATGAATTTGCATTAACTCTGGGAGTTGGCAATGGACAGGGAAGCCTGACATGCTGCAGTCCATAGGATCCCAAAGAGTCAGACACGATGGACCAAGTGAATCGAACTTTTCCTCCTTCTTTTCACCTTTTTCTCTTTTATCTCTCTGCTGTTCTCTGTATAAGTCTGTGAATAACTTTGTGTGTTCTTGGCTGTAGAGAGTTGTTTAACCTAGGGGTTTCATCTGTACTATGTGGCCTGAGAAGTCTTCATGCTACTGTTTTTAGATTGAACCTGAACCCCACAGACAAGAGACTTGCTTCAGGAATTTGAACCCTCAGAGAATGCCCAACCTCATGGAACATTAATAGATAAGAGCTCACCCAAAGGTCTCCATATGTACACTGAGACCAAGTTCCACCCAAGAGCCAGCAATCGGTACTTCAGGACTCCTCACAGCAATCCTCCAGCAAAATGGGAATACAATACTGCGCATTAGCAGACAGGCTCCCCAAAGCCATACCAAACCCATAGACACACCAAAACTCACTACAGGACACTGCACTACCCTCCGGTGAGACAAGATCCAGCTCCATCCACCAGAACGCAGGCACAAATCACCCAACCAGGAAACCTTCATAGGACACTGATCCAAATCCCACCCATAGGGAAGAGACTCCACAAATTAAGACAGACTACAACTCTCCAGCTTGCAGCAAGAAGACTCCAAACACAGTAAACTAAGCAAAATGCAAAGACAGAGAAATATGCAAAAAAGGCAGGAACATGGTGAAAATCCACCAGATCAAGCAAACGAGGAAGAGATAAAGAGTCTACTTGAAAAAGAATTTAGAATAATAACAATCCACATTGTTTATTAAAAACAATCCAAATTCTTGAAAACAAATGAAGGCATGGATAAATAGACTGGAGGCATGGACCAAGAAGATGTAGGAAATGTTTAACAAGTACCTAGGATAATTAAAGAATAGATAATCAACAATGAACAACACAATAATTCAGATAAAAAAATACTCTGAAGGGAACCAACAATAGAGTAATTGAGGGAGAAAATATAAGGGAGATGAAGGGCAGAATGTTAGAAACAACTGAGCAGAAGAAGAAAAAAGCAATTCTGAAGACAGAATAAGAGACATCTGGGACAATGTTAAGCATGCCAACCTTTGAATCATAGGCATCCCAGAAGGAGAGGAAAAAAGGAAAGATCCTGAGAAAACATTTGAGGAAAATATATTTGAAAACTTTCCTGAAATGAGGAAGGAAATATCCACCCAAGTCCAGGAAGCCCATAGTGTCTCATACAGGATAAAACCAAGGAGAAACACACCAAGACACCTATTAATCAAGTAACAAAAATTAAACACAAAGAATATATATTAAAATCGGTAAGGGAAAAGCAACAGACAACATACAAGGGAATCTCCATAAGGTTAACAGCTAACCTTTCAACAGAAAGGAAGTGTTCTCCACAGAACATTCCTAGATAACCCTGATTCTAATTCTGGCTTTGGCTTAGATGGATTCATTATCACAATATTCATTTCTGTAGCATACAACTGTCCATACACATTCTTGGCCTTTTCTTCAAAGCATGTTTTAGCAAGTTAGCAATTTGAAATGGCTGAGAATTTTCCAAATGGCCACTTTCTGATTCCTTTTTTGCTTAATAGCTTCTTTCTTAATATATTTTTAATGTATTTATTTTAATTGAAGGATAGTTACCTTACAATATTGTGATGGCCTCTGACACACATGAACACAAATTGGCCATGGGTTGTTACCCCTCCCTCCCATCTCCCACCCTCCCCATCCCTCCAAGTTGTCACTGAGCACTAGCTTTCGGTTCCCTGCATCATACATCGAACTCCTACTGGCTATCCACTTTATACATGGCAATGCATATGTTTCCATGCTACTCTCTGAAATACACCCACACTCTTCTACTTCCACTTGTGTACAAATGTCTGTTCTTCATGTCTGTGTCTCCTCTGCTGCCCTGTGTGTAGGATAATCTGTACTGTCTTTCTAGATTCCAGATATGTGCATTAATATATGATATTTATCTCTTTCTGACTTAATTCACTCTCTATAATAGGCTCTAGGTTCATCCACCTCATTAGAATGGACTCATATGCATTTCTTTTTATAACTGAGTAATATTCCATTGTGTATATGTACCACAATTTTCATATCCATTTATCTATTGAGGGACATCTATGTTGCTTCCATATTCTAGCTATTTTAAATAGTGCTGCAATGAACATTGGGGAGCATGTGTCTTTTTCAACTATAGTTTCCTCAGGGTATATGCCCAGGAGTGGGATTGCTGGGTCTTATGGTAGATATAGTCCTAAGCTTTTAAGGAATCTCCATACTGTTTTCCATAGTGGTTGTATCAGTTTGCATTCTCAAAAATAGTGTAAAAGGGTTCCCTTTTTTCCACATCCTCTCCAGTATTGATTTTTTTGTAGATGTTTTGATGATGGTCATTCTGACCAGTCTGAGATGATACCTCATTGTAGTTTTGATTTACATCACTCTAATAATGAGCATCTTTTGAGCATCTTTTCATGTGCTTATCAGTCATCTGTATGTTTTCTTTGGAAAAATATCTATTTAGATCTTCTGCCCATTCTTTGATTGGGTTATTTGTTTTTCTGGTATGAAGCTGCCTGTATATTTTGGAGCTTAATTCTTTGTTAATTGTCTCGTTTGGTATGATTTTCTCCCATTTTAAGGGTTGCTCTTTCATTTTGCATATAGCTTTCTTCATTGTGCAAAAACTTAAAGTTTGATTAGGTCCCATTTGCTTATTTTTGCTTTTATTTCCCTTAAGGTGGGTCATAGAGGACCTTGTTGTGATTTATGTCAGAGAGTGTTTTCCACTAAGCATTTTATAGTTTCTGTTTCTACTTTTATGTCTTTAGTCTATTTTTAATTTATTTTTTGTGTATGTTGTTAGAAAGTGTTTTAATGTCATTCTTTTACACATCATTGATCAGTTTTCCCAGCACCATATTTTGAAGACACTGTCTTTTCTCCATTGTACATTTTTGCCTCCTTTGTCAAAGATAAGGTGTCTATAGGTGTGTGGATTTACTTACAGGCTTTCTATCTTGTTCCATTGGTCAATAGTTCTGTTTTTGTGTCTGCATTATACTCTCTTGATGACTATAGCATTGTAAAGTAGTCAGATATAAGGAAGATAGATTGTTTTAGTTCCATTCTTCTTTCTCAAGGTTGTTTTGGCTATTTGGGGTCTTTCATGTATACACATAGATTGTGAAACTGTTCTAGTTCTGTAAAAAATATCATTGGTAGTTTGATAAGGATTGCATTGAATTGACAGATTGCTTTGAGTAATATAGTCATTTTTACTATATTGAGTCTTTCAGTCCAAAGACATGGTACATTCCTCTATCTTTGATTTATTTTATCAATGTCTTATAGTTTTCTGCATATAGATCTTTTGTATCTTTAGGTAAATTTATTCATACCTATTTTATTCTTTCTGTTGCAATGGTCAATAGGATTATTTTTTAAATTTCTCTGATTTTTCATTACTAATATATAGCAATGCAAGAGATCTCTGTTTATTAATTTTATATCCTGCAAGTTTACTATATTTATTGATTAGCTCTAATAATTTTCTGGTGGCATTTTTAGGGTTTGGTGAATCATGTCATTCACAAAAAATGAAAGTTTACTTCTTCCTTTCCAAACTGAATTCCTTTTATTTCTTCATCTTCTCTGATTACTGTAGCATTCAACATTCAAAACTATGTTGAATAATTGTGGTGAGAGTGAGGACTCTTGTGTTGTTACTGATTTTAGAGGAAATGCTTTTAGTTATTCACCATTAAGGATGATATTTCCTGGGAGTTTGGCCTATGTGGCCTTTATAATGTTGAGGTATGTTCCTTCTATACCTTCTTTCTGGAGAGCTTTCTTAATTCTTTTTTTTTTATCATAGATGAGTGTTGAATTTTGTCAAAGGCTTTCTTTGCATCTTTTGAGGTGATCATATAGTTTTATATTTCAACTTGTTAGTATCATGTATCGCATTGATTAATTTGGATATATTGAAGAATTCTTGCATTCCTGGGATAAAGTCAACTTGATCATGATATATATTCTTTCTAATGACTGGTTGGATTCTGGTTCCTAGAATTTTGTTGACAATTTTAGCATCTATGTTCATCAATGGTATTGGCCTATAATTTTCTTTATTTATGGCATTTTTTCCTGGCTTAGGATCAGGGTGATGGTGGCCTTATAGAATGTATTTGGAAGTTTTCTTTCCTCTGCAACTTTCTGAAAAAGTTTGAGTATTATGGCTATTAGCTCTTCTCTAAACTTTTGGTAGAATTCACATGTGAAACAATCAGGCCCTGGGCTTTTGTTTACTGGAAGATTTTTAATTACAGTTCCAATTTCTGAGCTTGTGACTGATCTGTTTATATTTACTACTATTTTTTTTTTTCTGGTACAGTTTTAGAAGGTTAGACTTTTCTTAGAATTTATCTATTTATTCTGTGTTGTCCATTTTATTGGCTTATAGTTGCTTATAGTAGTCTCTTATGATCTCTTTTATTTCTGTGCTATCTGTTGTAACTTCTCCCTTTTCATTTCTAATTTTATTGCTTTGAGTCCTCACCAATTTTTTTTGATGCATTTAGATAATGGTTTGTCTATTTTATCTTCTCAAAGAACCAGCTTTTAGTTTTATTTGCCTTTGTATAGTCTCCCTTCCCCACATTTACCCATCTTTATTTTTTTCATTCTCTGTTTTGGAACAAGCCAGGTTTTTAAAGTTCATCTGACTTCAAATACGTTACTGAATGAAGCCAGTTATAGCAAATATTCAATTCAAAGTCTGTTTTCCAAACTCTTCTGCTGGATCCATAAACTTGTAGACATGTATTTGCTTTCTCAGACTTGCTGTATATTGTTACTTTGGTTCTTTAACTTATATGCAGAGTCAAAATGAAAGTCACTCACTTGTGTCTGCTCTTTGCAACGCCATGGAGTGTAGCCCACCAGGATCCTCTGTCCATGGAATTTTCCATGCAAGAATACTGGAATGGGTAGCCATTTCCCTCTCCAGGGGATATTTCCAACCCAGGGGTCAAACCCAGGTTTTCTTCATGGCAGGCAGATTCTTTACTATCTGAGCCACCAGGGAAATCCAAGAATATTGAAGTGGGTAGCCTATCCCTTCTCCAGGGTTTCTTCCTCATCCAGGGATTGAACCAGGGTCTCTGGCATTGCAGGCATATTCTTTACCAGCTGAGCTGGTACATGCTACATATGGGGCTGGGTGAATCACAAGCTGGAATCAAGATTGCTTGAAGAAATACCAACAACCTCAGATATGTAGATGATACCATCCTAATGGCGGAGTGTGAAAAGGAATTAAAAATCTTCTTGATTAGGTTGAAAGAGGAGAGTGAAAAACTTGACTTAAAACTCCCCATTCTAAAATCTTGGATCATGGCATCCAGTTCCATCACTTCATGACAAATGGAAACAATGACAGATTTTATTTTCTTGGGCTCCAAAGGCACTGTGGACAGTAAATGCAGCTATGAAATTGAAAGACACTCCTTGTAAAGAAAGCTATGACAAATCTTGACAGCACATTAAAAAGTAGAGACATCACTTTGGTGACAAATGTCTATATAGTCAAAGCTATTGTTTTTCCAGTAGTTAGGTGGGGTTGTGAAACCTGGAATATAAAGAAGAGTCAATGCTGAAGAACTGATGATTTTAAACTGTGGTGTTGGAGAACACTCTGGAGAATTCCTTGAATTGCAAGGGTATCAAACCAGTTAATCCTAAAGGAAGTCAACCCTGAGTATTCATTGGAAGGACTGATTCTGAAGCTCCATTACTTTGGCTACCTGAGCTTTAATACTTTCGTTACATGATTTGAAAAGCTGACTCATTGAAAAAGACCCTGATGATAGAAAAATTGAAGGCAAAAAGAGAAGGGGGAGACAGAGGATGAGATGTTAAGATAGTGTCTTTGACATAATGGACATGGATTTGAGAAAACTTAAGGAGATAATGGAAGGCAGAGGAGCCTCTCATGCTACAGTCCATGGGGTCACAAAGAGTAAGACATGGCATTGACTAAACAAAAACAGAAATGACGTTTGAACAAAAGAAATCAGAAAAAGTGTTTTTAATAAAGAATTGACATACATGAGTGAAATGGCAAAATTAATTAGAAGAAACATAATTTAACAAATTATGGTGAAGCATGAGTTAATACACATGGAAAAGAAATTCAGTCCCAAATACTTCAAACCTAATTCTGCTTGATGGCCCAATCCTTGCATCTACCCAACACACACACATGCCAATTCCAAGTGAATAAAGAAATAAATGAGCAAAATAAACCATTTATATAGTTAAAGAATATGTATTATCACAGGTTTTTGATATGGTATAGGGAATAGCTCTCTAAAAAGCACAGGCGTGCATGCGCGCACGCACACACATACACACACACATAACCCTGATCAGTTTGACTACATTAAAATTTAAAACTTTGGATCAATGAAAGTCACTACGAGAAAAAAAGTTAAATGACAAGCCCCAGCCTGAGAGAGGATATATGCAATGTATATTTGTCTTAGTGGTTAAATATCCAAAACTATAAATAACTCCAAAAAATCAGGGAAAACAAGTAATGTAATAGAAAAATTTGCAATGGCTTTAAACAGGCAATTCACAAAGGAGGAAACCAAGACAGTCAATAAGTGTTTGAAAGGATGCTCAACCTCAGCAGTAACCAGATAAATACCTAATAAAACTACGGTGAGATTCTATTTCATGTCTATTACTCTGCTAAGTTTTAAGAAATTTGACAACACCATCAGTGAGGAGGTAGTAGAGTAGGCACTGTTGTTGGGATATAAATTTATGCAATCACTTTGTAGAGCAATTTGACAATATAGTGTAAAATTCAATATGCATTCACTTCAAGTCAACAATGTTTTTCTTCAAATATAAACCACATGCTTCCCTCGTGGCTAGCAGTAAAGAACCCATTTGCAGATTCAGGAGACACAGATTCAACTCCTGAGTCAAGCAGATCCCCTGGAGAGGGAAATGCCAACCCACTTCGGTATTCTTGGCTGGAGAATTCCATGGATGGAGGAGCCTGGCAGACTAAGTCCATGGGTTTACAAAGAGTCAGACATGAATGAATGACTAACATTTTCACTTTCCAATGAACCACAGAGACTTTCCTGTCCACATGTCCAGGGAAATACATAAAAAATATTTCTAACAACTTGAGTGTCATGGACAAAGGTTAAGAAAACTTTAGTGCTCATGTAGGAAAGACTAAATACAGAATGATATGCATTTAAATGTGGAAACCATAGTGTAACCATCACTAATAAAATATAGCATTGAGTCTCAACACTAATTACTGTTGTTGTTTAGTTGCTCAGTTGTGTTTGACTCATTGCGATTCTATGGAACCTGATAGGCTCTTCTGCCCATGGAATTTCCCAGCTAGAATACAGGAGTGGGTTGCCATTTCCTTCTCCTGGGCATCTTCCCAACCCAGGGATTAAGCCTGTGTCTTCTACATTGAGGGCAGATTCTTTACTGTTAAGCTCTCAGGGAAGACCTTCAACATATGTAATCATTGGAAATATAATTCTAAGAAAATGAAAGCAGTTAATTCAGGATAGAAGATGGTATAATTTATTTGGCACTAAAACAGGGGCTTCTCTGGTGGTCCAATGACTAAGATTCTGCATTCCCAAGGCAGTGGGCTCAGATTTGATCCCAATCAGGTACTAATGATTGAGTTCAAAATTGGGAAAATAATATGGTAAGGCTGTATGTTGTCACCCTGCTTATTTAACTTATATGCAGAATGTATCATGTGAAATACTTGGATGATGGCCTGGTTGGATGAAGCACAAGTTGGCATCAAGATTTCTAGGAGAAATATCAACAATCTCAAATATGCAAATGACACCACCTTAATGGCAGAAAGTGAAGAGGAACTAAAGAGCCTCTTGATGAGGGTGAAAGAGTAGAGTGAAAAAGCTGGCTTAAAACTCAGTATTCAAAACACTAAAATCATGACATCTGATTCTATCACTTTATGCAAATAGATGTGGAAAAATGGAAACAGTGACAGACTTTACTTTCTTGGGCTCCAAATACACTGTGGATGGTGACTACAGCCATGAAATTAAAAGATGCTTGCTTCTTGGAGGGAAAAAATGACAAACCTAGACGGTGTATTAAAAAAGGAGAGACATCATTTTGCTGAAAAAGGTCCATATAGTCGAAGCTGTGGTTTTTCTAGTGGTCGTGTGTGAGTTGGACCATAAGGAAGGCTGAGCACCAAATAATTGATGCTTTCAAATTATGGTGCTAGAGAAGATTCTTGACAGCTCTTGAAGAGGAAGGAGATCAAACCAGTCAATCCTAAAAGGAATCAACCTTGAATATTCACTGGAAGGGCTGATGCTGAAGCTCCTGATGCGAAGAACTGATTCATTCTGGTCACCTGATGTGAAGAGCTGACTCATTTGGAAAGAACTTGGTGCTGAGAAAGATTGCCGGCAGGAGGAGAAAAGGAACACAGAGAATGAGATGGTTGGATGACATTACTAATTCAATGGACATGAGTTTGACTAAACTCCTGGCGATAGTGAAGGACAAGGAAGCCTGACTTGCTACAGTCCATGGGGTCACAAAGAGTCAGACACGACTGAGTGACTGGACAACAACAAGTAGCTAAATCCCACATGGGGCAGGTAAAGTTTCCATGTGCCACAATGAAGACCCAGTGCTGCTAAATAAATAAGTAAATATTTAAAAATTCTTCAAAATAAGATATTGTTTGGTAGACACAGACTTAGCAAACCTTTATTTAGATGGGAAGGAATTATAATTACCCGTTTGATACATGGGCTATTTTAAAGAAATAAAAAGGTGAATGGGCTTCACGAGGTGTATATGAGATGCTTCAGTCAACTGTCATCTAGTTGTTTCTTTTCTAAACACTTGGCTCAAATTTTAAATGGTAAAAATGTTTAAGCAAATAGCCTCCCAATCCAAAAGTACACGTCCTTAATTCAACTGCAATCATCTTGATAGTTGCTTGGGTTTCCTTTCTGATTTATGCATATGTACATATATGTAATAGGGCATTGACATGGGAGCTTGACTAGGACTCCATCCTCTTCTCCTGTGGGATCTTGCCCAGGAGTCAGAATGGTGCCAGTGAATTTTTGGGCTAGAAGATTCTGTGCACAATGTGCACCAATCCAGCAAGTGAGGAAGTAGAGGAGCACTTCCTATGCTCTACTTGATTTCTCCTGTTCTCATTTGTCTTTTCTCCCAGATATTCAGTATGGGCATAACCAACTTGACATAGATTAAAACTTTTAGCTTCTTTCCTAAGCCACCACAGCACCTTATTGCTTCCTGCGCTATGTCCTTTTCTGGGGATTCCTTGTTTTGAAAACCCAACTGTTTTCCTGAGTTAAAGCCCCATATTGACAATTTTGACCAGCTGGACACTGAAGAAACTGAAACTAGTAATGCCTGGTGGTGGCAAGCTCTGTTATAAATCATAATACTAAATTTCCCCTTCTTTTTCCTTTCCCCTCTCCAAAATCCAACTCCTTGAAACACTAACCAATATAGTATTCACACATAAGTCTATGTATTATGTCTATCTTTCTGGAGAATTAAGGTTAAGATAGAAAAATGTAAAGATAATATAAATGTAAAATTTCATATACAACCAGCTAATGTAAATCTACAAAAGAAATATCTCCTAGAAACATATCTTCAACTCTTGCACCATCAACTAGATCAGGAGTATAAAACATACTTAGAGTGTGGAAGAGATACGTAAAGAAATTTCTTCTGAGAGAGATGCTATCTTGCTCTTAAGAGGAGAGTTTTGAAGGTGATTCTCCCTTCTAAGCTTAGACCTGGAGACTTAAAACTTAAATAGACCTTTCATAGAACATGTTATGTGCTTCTCTACATTTTTGTGACATTGTATCCTGGCCCTGACTCTTCCCTAGAGAAATCTAGAAAATAAGAAACCAGCTGAATGCCCTCAACTTTAGTGATGGACCCCAGAGATATCCTAGAATTAAAATCTGTTTGTATTCCAGGGATTTTTGTTGAACTAAAGATTCAGGAGTCTTCCCAAGGAACCAGAAATATGCCACGAGAAAGAGATCAAATCCAGGGACACAGAAAATGTACAAGTGAATGGCATGAGTCCTTGCAGGTCCTGTCAAAAATATGACAATCCAGAGAATTTGAGAAACGACAGCAATGGAAGCTCTAGGTTAAGCATCATTAACTAAGGAAGAAACTATAGATACAACCACCTAAAAGAGAAATACAAGCATCAAGGCAGAAGAGAGGATCCTGGCTGTGAACCTTTTCAAAACAGCCTCTTACAAGAAAGTCCCTTTTAAAGTTGTCCCACATCCAAAGAGCATGGAGCTGAACTACTAAGGGTACCAAGTAGTCCAGTTCAAAGAGGACATATTTCTTCACTGGTCTTACCTCCTCACAGCCAACCTGGAGAAAATAGTCAGAAAACTGCTAAAATTTGAGTGGTGATGGTCCTTGGATTTTGTTGACATTTACAAAGGTATAATTCTTATTATAATGGAACACCAGAAAGTCTAGATTCTGCAAGGACACTTGATATACACTTCTTCTTCTTCTTCTTCTTTTTTTTTTTTTAACATGAGAATGAGAACATTTACCTGAGAAGGAGAAAAACAAAATGTCATGGGGCAAGAGGGAACTTTATCTAAGGGCACTGTGAGAGATTACTCTCACAAGAAAAACAGTGAAATGAAAAATTGAAAAATTAAAATTGTAATGTCTGTGCATGTGTAGCATGTGCACACACACACACACACACACATGCACATATATATCTGTGAATTCTCATAGAATTCACTGTACAAGTTGGCTCCTTAGGTTCTTTAATAGTGTACATATGCATATATTTGCACTGCATATACACACACACACACACACACACACACACACACACACACACATATATATATATAAAGAGAAAACTTTCAATATTAGCACATTTACATTTATCTCATTTAAATTTTTTGTATAATTTTTACATAATAACCACATTGCTTCACAACCACTGTAGAAACCATTTAAACAGAATGGATTAAAATAAAGCCACCCTTGGGACTTCTCAAGTGGTCCAATGGTTAAGACTCCATGCTTCCACTGCAAGGGGCATTGGTTCCATCCTTAGTCAGGGAACTAAGACTCCACATGCTACACATTGGGTTTGAAAAACTAAAAAATAAAAAATTAAGCCATCCTTGACTCCCCACAATTTTGTTTCCTAGAAGAACACGTTAGTTTTGTTATGTTTTTTTTAACTAAATATATATATGTACACACATATATTTAGCTTTACTTCTTTTCTTTTACCAAAATGTCATATTATATTTATGTCTATATAAAATATGTCTGGTGGAACATTGTAAGTAAGTCATTACATAATTATATGGGCTTGTAGAACTGGCATTGTTTTAATCAGTGATATTGCATTCTGTGGTACAAATGGCATGGTTGATTTATACAATCCATCTCACAATGAAGTTCTAAACTTTAAGCCAGGTGCTATGCCTGCCTGCCACAACTCAGGTCAATGTTCAAAAATATTTACTGATTTGATTGACACATTCAACCAAGAAAGGTTTTGGAAGTAAATTACTTTCCAGCTTTCAGTTTTGATAATATTTTAGTCTCACAAACTACTTTTTGCCTTGAACCCCAAATTTGAACATACATACAAAATTTTGAAACTCCTTTTTTTATCATAAAAAATTTAATTTAACATGGCTTTAGTGAGGGCTCATGTTCCTAAGAATTCGTTACAAGAAGAAAATGTATTGAGCGATACAGTCACAAGTAATGAAAATCAAAAGATGATCAGATTAGGTGAGGGAGATATTCTTGGGGGAGTAGAATTTTCACATTTAATTAAATACAACAACTTGCCTATTCATCCATAATCTATTGTGTGATCATATTGGAATATTTTAAACCAAACTGATTACATTACTTTTCTGTTCTTCTGCTTATAAATACAATATTTGTGTCCTTTCTCCTCACAAACTTCTACCTAGGGCATCTGTGGTTCATGAGAATTCAAGTGCCACTTTAACAGACTGCCTTTTATCATCTGAGGACATTCAAGGGGAGGGGGATAGTCTGTCCTGGAGAACCAAAAAATTGAAAAATTGAAAACTAGGAAAAGCTCTGGTAGCTGTCAAATCCAAACTCCTCATTTTATCAAAATAATGGGGAAACAGTGAGGCCTAGAGAAGTGGTTCACGTAGGAAATGTGTCTTGTTGTGGACTCTTATACTTATCCTGTAAAATTTTTGTGTAGATACTCTTTCCCCATTCTTTCTGCTCCTGACCTGCATTTCATGCCACTTACTCCAATGGTAAGCATTTTCCTAAGACTTTTACGCTGCAACACTAGTTGTTCCTGCATACTCAGTAGCTAATTGTGTCCGACTCTTTGCTACCCCATGAATTATAGCCTGCTAGGCTTATCTTTCCTTGGGATTTTCCTGGCAAGAATACTGGAGTGGGTTGCCATTTCCAGCTCTAGGGAATCTTCCTGTCCTAGGAATCAATGTTCTTAGGAATCAATCTTCCTGTCCCATGTCTCCTGCATTGGCAGGTGGATTCTTTATACCCCTGAACCACCTGGGAAGCCCACAAGGCTTGGATCTGAATAATATTTTCATAGTTTCTACTTTTCATACTAAGAATTTTTTTTGTCTTTCAAAACCTCTTTTTTAAACCATAAACTATGAGATTTTACTTCTCTTGAACTTTTGTCTTGCCATTGATTGACTTTTCAGTCACTATTGCACTTTCATTAATAAGAGCTCCAGGGAACCATGGTCTTATGTTCCACTGAAATACATATCATTGTAAATGCTTGAATCCTGTGGTCAATCCACTATAACATAATGTACTCCTAACTTTCATCTCTATGCCATTTTATCCACTCAAAGTTAGACCATACTGTGAATCTATCTGTCTTCAAGAATTGTTGCATCTTGGGAGTTTTGCATATTAATTTATCTCCCTCAGATTTTCATGACCAGATCATTTCTCATAGAAGCATTAATATCTGGAAACTTTGATCATATTCCTGTCTATATGTGTGTGCTTGTGCTAAGTTGCTTCAGTTTTGTCTGATTGTGATCCTATGGACCATAGCCCTCCAGGTTCTTCGGTCCATTAGATTCTACTGGCAAGAATACTGTAGTGGATTGTGATATCTTCCTTCAGAGTATCTTCCCAACCCAGAGACTGAACCAGTGTCTCTTATGTCTTTTGCACCGGCAGGCTGGCTCTTTACCACTGTGTCACTAAGTCGTGTCCGACTCTTGTAACCCCACATACTATAGCCCACCAGGCTCCTCTGTCCATGAGACTTTCCAGGCAAGAATACTGGAGCGGGTTGCAATTTCTTTCTCCAGGGCATCTTCCCAACCCAGGGATCAAACCTGGGTCTCCTGCACTGTGGGCAGATTCTTTACCAACTGAGCTACCAGGTAACTGCCACCTTAACCATTCTATACTCATTTACCTTACTAGCCAGCCTCAGTCGCATTGTTAATCCAATATCTGAATAATTTTCTTAATAGAATAATTAACATTCTTGTGATTACATAACCATTTAAAAAATGTTGAATTACTCCTAAAATCATACTTGTCTAGTTTTATTTTGGATCACTGAAAGTTTTTGAAGAAAATACAATATATCCTACCCCATGGTCAACAATAGCCATCATACAACATTATCTAATAATCTTTGTGCATGTCCTAGTTTAGTTCTTTCTCTATTCATAATGTGAGTCATTGCAAATTGATATCCTTTGATCATAAATAATACTCACATGTGCTTATTTTGCACATACTCATAGCAGCAAAGATGTCATTCTTTGTGCCTTGTGAGTGGTTTGAAACAGTTATTATGTTATAACAAGAAAACAGTCTTAGGAAAAAAAAATGTATGCTATTTTATCTGAGATGGACTTTAGATATCATCTAATTCAGTACTTTCTGGTTGATGGAAATAATGCCCTAGCAGTAAAACGGCCTGCCTAAAATCTCACTGTGCTGTACTTAGTCATGTCTTACTCTTTGTGACCCCATAGACTGTAGCTCACCAGGCTCCTCTGTTGATGAGGATTCTCCAGGCAAGAATACTGGAGTAGGTTGCCAAGCTCTCTTCCAGGGGATCTTCCCAACTCAGGGATTGAACCCAGGTCTCTCACACTGAAGGCAGATTCTTTACTGTCTTAGCCACCAGGGAAGTCCAAGAATATTGGAATGAGTAGCCTATCCCTTCTCCAGGAGATCATCTCAACCCAGGAGTTGAACTAGGGTCTCCTGCATTGCATGGGATTCTTTACCAGCTGAGCTATTAGGGAAGCCCAGAGCTTTATACAATCAGGAGTCTAATAGCTTTATTTAGGCTGAAGAGAGAGTTTTCAGGCCAATGCAAAGGAAAAACTTACTAACTAGAAGAAACGGTGCTGAAATACTGGTGGAAGCAAACTGAAAAAAAAAATGCTGAAAAAATAAAAGATGTACACATTTGATTAAAATTATAAACCACATATCTAAGAATCTCAATGAGGTTCAAGCATAAGATAAGTGAGAAGAGTGGGCTAGTTCTTTAAGTAACTGAAAAGAAATGAAAAACAACAACAAAACAACTGTAAATTTAGAATGTTACGTTTAGTGAACATAGTTTCAAAAAGTAAGTTGAAATAAAGACTTTGAACTTCCTTAATGGTCCAGTGGCTAAGACTCCATGCTGCCAATGCAAGGGTTTCTGGTTGGATCTCTGGTCAAGGAACTAGATCCTGAATGTTGCAACTTAACGATTCTGCATGCCACAGAGTAGATAGAAGATCTCATGTGCCACAATTAAGACCTACCACAGCCAAATAAATACACATTTTTTAAAAATCAGAGTGGGTGATGGGAGAGAGAAGGATCTAGAGATGGGGCAGGGGTCACAGGAAGGGGTCAGGGATCAAGGAGTTCTCAGCCCAGAGTTTTCAACCATGTTTGTTGGGCTTGCTTGGCTGTTCTCCTACTTCCTCTAAGTCAGCTTGCGCCCCTTCCTTTCACAGTTGTTGATCCTTGACAAGCGTCTTGCTCCATCTTGTGTGATGATACTAAAAGGCCTCTCCTCTGATCAGGGTAGGTGATGGCTCAGGAACCTGACAGAGATAGATTCTACCATCCAGTGAGCAAGATCATCTTCAAAGTCTTCATGGAAGGAGCCCCACATAGAGAAGTCTTGAGGCTACTGTAAGAATGAGACTGAAAACCAGAGGCAAGAGACTTAAGTCCAAAACCGGAGACACCAGAGAACTCCTGACTCCAAAGAACATTAATCAATAAGAGCTCATCAAAAGCCTACATACCTACACTGAAACCAAGCACTACCCAAGAGCCAACAAGTTCCAGAACAAGACATACCACACAAATTCTCCAGCGACACAGGAACATAGCCCTGAGCTTCAATATACAGGTTGCCCAAAGTCACACCAAACCCACTGACATCTCAAAACTCACTACTGGACACTTCATTGCACTCCAGAGAGGAGAAATCCAGCTCCACCCACCAGAACACCGAGACAAACTTCCTTAACCAGGTAACCCTGACAAGCCACCTGTCCAACCCCACCTACAGCAAAGAACCTCCACAATAAAGAGGAACCACAAACTGCCAGAATACAGAAAGACCACCCCAAACACAGCAATATAAACAAGATGAAAAGGCAGAGAAATACTCAGCAGTAAAGGAATAGGATAAATGCCCACCAAGCCAAACAAAAGAGGACGAGATAGGGAATCTACCTGATAAAGAATTCGGAATAATAATAGTGAAAATGATCCAAAATCTTGAAAATGGAATGGAGTTACAGATAAATAACCTGGAGACAAGGATTGAGAAGATGCAAGAAACATGTAACAAGGACCTAGAAGAAATAAAAAGGAGTAAATATGTAATGAATTATACAATAAATGAGATAAAAAACACTCTGGAGGGAACCAACAGTAGAATAATGGAGGCAGAAGATAGGGTTAGTGAGGTAGAAGATAGAATGGTAGAAATAAATGAAGCATAGAGTAAAAAAGAAAAAAAAAATTAAAAGAAATGAGGTCAACCTCAGAGACCTCTGGGACAATGTTAAATGCCCCAATATTAGAATCATAGGAGTCCCAGAAGAAGAAGACAAAAAGAAAGACCATGAGAAAAGACTTGAGGGGATAATAGTTGAAAACTTCCCTAAAATGGGGAGGGAAATAGTCACCAAAGTCCAAGAAACCCAGAGAGTCCCTAACAGGATAAACCCAAGGGGAAACACCCCAAGACACATATTAATCAAATTAACAAAGATCAAACACAGAGAACAAATATTAAAAGCAGCAAGGGAAAAACAACAAATAACACAAAAGGGGATCCCCATAAGGATAACAGCTGATCTCTCAATAGAAACTCTTTAGGTCAGAAGGGAATGGCAGGACATAATTAAAGTGATGAAAGAGAAAAACCTACAGCCCAGATTACTGTACCCAGCAAGGATCTCATTCAAATATGAAGGAGAAGTCAAAAGCTTTACAGACAAGCAAAAGCTGAGAGAATTCAGCACCACCAAACCAGCTAGCCAACAAATGCTAAAGGATCTTCTCTAGACAGGAAACACAGAAAAGGTGTATAAACGCGAACCCCAAACAACAAAGTAAATGGCAACAGGATCATACTTATCAATAACTACCTTAAATGTACATGGGTTGAATGCCCCTACCAAAGACAATGACTGGCTGAATGGATTAAAAAAAAAGGCCCCTATATATATTGTCTACAAGAGACCCACCTCAAAACAAGGGACATATACACACTGAGAGTGAAGGGCTGGAAAAAGTTATTCCATGCATATAGAGACCAAAAGGAAGTAGGAGTAGCAATACTCATATCAGAGAAAATAGACTTTAAGATAAAGGCTTTGAAAAGAGACAAAGAAAGACACTACATAGTGATCAAAGGATCAATCCAAGAAGAAGATATAACAATTATAAATATATATATGCACCCAATATAGGAGCAATGCAATATGTAAGGCGAATGCTAACAAGTATAAAAGGGGAAATTAACAGTAACACAATAATAGTGGGAGATTTTAATACTCCACTCACACCTATGAATAGATAAACTTAACAGAAAATTAACAAGGAAACACAGACTCTAAATGATACAATAGACCAGTTAGATCTAATTGATATATATATAGGACATTTCACCCCAAAGCAATGAATTTCACATTTTTCTCAAGTGCACTTGGAACCTTCTCCAGAATAGATTACATCCTTGGCCATAAATCTAGCCTTGGTAAACTGAGAAAAAAAAAAAATTATTTCAAGTATCTTTTCTGACCACAGTGGAGTAAGATTAGATGTCAATTACAAGAGAAAAACTATTAAAAATTCCAACATATGGAGGCTGAAAAACACGCTGCCAAGTAACCAACAAATCACAGAAGAAATAAAAAAAGAAATCAAAATATGCATAGAAAAGAATGAAAATTAAAACGCAACAACCCAAAACCTATGGGACACTGTAAAAGCAGTGCTAAGGGGAAGGTTCATAGCAATACAGGCTTACCTCAAGAAACAAGAAAAAAGTCAAATAAATTACCTAACTCTACACCTAAAACAACTAGAAAAGGAAGAAATGAAGAACCCCAGGGTTAGTAGAAGGAAAGAAATCTTAAAAATTAGGGCAGAAATAAATGCAAAAGAAACAAAAGAGACCATAGCAAAAATCAACAAAGCCAAAAGCTGGTTCTTTGAGAAGATAAATAAAATTGACAAACCATTAGCCAGACTCATCAAGAAACAAAGGGAGAAGAATGAAATCAACAAAATTAGAAATGAAAATGGAGCAATCACAACAGACAACATAGAAATACAAAGGGTCATAAGAGACTACTATCAGCAACTTTATGCCAATAAAATGAACAACTTCTTAGAAAAGCACAAGTTTCCAAAACTGAACCAGGAAGAAAGAGAAAATCTTAACAGACACATCACAAGCACGGAAATTGAAACTGTAAGCAGAAATCCTCCAGCAAACAAAAGACCAGGACCAAACAGCTTCACAGGTGAATTCTACGAAAAATTTAGAGAAGAGCTAACACGTATCCTACTCAAACTCTTCCAGGAAATTGCAGAGGAAGGTAAACTTCCAAATTCATTCTATGAGGCCACCATCAGCCTAATACCAAAACCAAACAGAGATGCCACAAAAAAAGAAAATTACAGGCCAATATCACTGATGAACACAGATGCCAAAATCCTTAACAAAATTCTAGCAAACAGAATCCAGCAACATATTAAAAAGATCATATATCATGACCAAGTGGACTTTATCCTGGGGATGCAAGGATTCTTCAATATCTGCAAATCAATCAATGTAATACACCACATTAACAAATTGAAAGATAAAAATCATATGATTATCTCAATAGATGGAGAGAAAGGCTTTGACAAATTCAACATCCATTTATGATTAAAAAAAAAAAATTTCCAGAAAGCAGGAATAGAAAGAATATATCACATCATACTAAAAGCTATATATGACAAATCCACAGCATACATTATCTCTAATGGTGAAAAATTGAAAGCATTTTCCCCGAAGTCAGGAACAAGACAAGGGTGCCCACTCTCACCACTACTATTCAACATAGCTTTGGAAGTTTTGGCCACAGCAGTTAGTGCAGAACAAGAAATAAAAGAAATCCAGATTGAAAAAGAAGTAAAACTCTCACTGTTTGCTGATGACATGATCCTCTACATAGAAAATCCTAAAGATTCCACCAGAAAATTACTAGAGCTAATCAATGAATATAATAAAATTGCAGGATATAAAATTAACACACAGAAATCCCTGGCATTCCTATACACTAACAATGAGAAAACAGAAAGAGAAATTAAGGAAACAATCTCACTCACCATTGCAATGAAATGAATAAAATACTTTGGAATAAATCTACCTAAAGAAATATAAGACTTATATATAGAAAACTATAAAACACTGATGAAAGAAATTAAAGAGGACACAAATAGATGGAAAAACATACCATGTTCATGAATTGAAAGAATCAATATAGTGAAAATGAGAATACTACCAAAAGCAATCTATAGATTCAATGGAACACCTATCACTCTACCAACAGTATTTTTCAGAGAACTAGAACAAATAATTTCACAATTTATGTGTAAATACAAAAAAACCTCAAACAGCCAAAGCAATCTTGAGAAAGAAGATTGGAACTGGAGGAATCAACCTGCCTGACGTCAGGCTCTACTACAAAGCTACAGTCATCAAGACAGTATGGTACTGGCACAAAGACAGAAATATAGATCAATGGAACAAAATAGAAAGCCCAGAGATAAATCCACGCATCTATGGACACCTTATCTTCAACAAAGGAGGTAAGGATATACAATGGAGAAAATCTCTTTAACCATTGGTGCTGGGAAAACTGATTAACCACTTGTAAAAGAATGAAACTAGAACACTTTCTAACACCATTCACAAAAATAAACTCAAAATGGATTAAAGATCTAAATGTAAGACCAGAAACTATAAAACTCCTAGAGGAAAACATAGGGAAAACACTCTCTGACATAAATCACAGCAGTATCCTCTATGATACACCTCCCAGAGTATTGGAAATAAAAGCAAATATAAACAAATGGGACCTAATTTAACGTAAAAGCTTTTGCACAACAAAGGAAACTATAAGCAAGGTGAAAAGACAGCCTCCAGAATGGGAGAAAATAATAGCAAGTGAAGCAACTGACAAAGAATTAATCTGAAAAATATACAAACAGCTCATGCAGCTCAATTCCAGAAAAATAAATAACCCAATCAAAATATGGGCCAAAGAACTAAACAGACACTTCTCCGAAGAAGACATACAGATAGCTAACAAATACATGAAAAGATGCTCAACATTACTCATTATCAGAGAAATGCAAATCAAAACCACAGTGAGGTACATTTCATGCCAGTCAGAATGACTGCTATCCAAAAGTCTACAAACAATAAATGCTAGAGAGGGTGTGGAGAAAAGGGAATCTTCTTACACTGTCGGTGGGAATGTAAACTAGTACAGCCACTATGGAGAACAGTGTGGAGATTCCTTAAAAAACTGGAAATAGAACTTACATATGACCCAGCAATCCCACTGCTGAGCATACACACCGGGGAAACCACAGTTGAAAGAGACACGTGTACCCCAGTGTTCATTGCAGCATGTTCATAATTGCCAGGACATGAAAGCAGCCTAGATGTCCATCAGCAAACAAAAGGATAAGGAAGCGGTGGTACATATACACAATGGAATATTATTCAGTCATTAAAAAGAATACATTTGGATCAGTTCTAATGTGGTGAATGAAACTGGAGCCTATTACACAGAGTGAAGTAAGCCAGAAAGAAAAACACCAGTACAGTATACTAACGCATATACATGGAATTTAGAAAGATGGTAACAATAATCCTGTATGTGAGACTGCAAAAGAGACTCAGATGTATAGATCAGTCTTTTGGACTCTGTGGGAGAAGGCAAGGCTGGGATGATTTGGGAGAATGGCATTGAAACATGTATATTATCATATGTGAAACGGATTGCCAGTCCAGGTTTGATGAATGAGACAGGGAGCTCGGGGCTAGTGCACTGGGATGACCCAGAGGAATGGGATGGGAAGGGAGGTGGGAGGGGGGTTCAGGATGGGGAACCCAGGTACACTTGTGGCGAATTCATGTCAATGTATAGCAAAACCACTACAATACTGTAAAGTAATTAGCCTCCAATTAAAATAAATAAATTAAAAATAAATAAATAAACAAAAAATCCTAAAATAAGAAATGACTTTTTTCAGATATACAAAGCTAAAAATTCATCACCAGCAGATCCTGACTATAAGAAAAGCTAAGAAACAATTTAGGCAGAATAGAAATGGTTTAAGTAGGAGGTTATGGGAATATGTTATATCTTATTTGAGATAAGAAAAGTAGATTTCTATGCTTCCTCAGGTGAAGAGTTTTTATGCTGCCACTGAGAATAGTTATCCTTAAAACATGGAATTAGTAACGGTGCAATATTTGAGCAGATCTCATAAAATGCTTGGTTCTTCAAGAGTTAAGAAGGAAAGGCTGCTTCAACCTTTAGGTACAGGAGGGAAATAGACCATGATTACAGATCCCTGTGTGTTTCCAAATTTATTTCTGACACAGGATTCACTGAATGCCCCCTGAGGGATTAAAAATGATGAGCACTAAGTAGTGTGTCCAGGGAAACAAAGCAAAGGGAACAGCTTTCAAAGCTATTAAATTTTCATTCCATAGTGATCTTGACAATCAAGGAGAAATCTGCAATGATCACAAAAGGCCTCGATGACCAAATTTAGACCAGTTTTCATTAGAGACATTAAGATATAGATTTAAAAGCAAATAGTCACAATATGATGAATCTTTGGTGCTCTCTCCCTTCAATCCAAAATGATGTATTTCAGTTCAGTTCAGTCGCTCAGTCATGTCTGACTCTTTGTGACCCCATCGACTGCAGCACCCCAGGCCTCCCTGTCCATCATCAGCTTCTGCAGTTCACTCAAACTCATGTCCATCGAGTCAGTGATGCCATCCAACCATCTCATCCTCTGTCATCCCCTTCTCTTCCCACCTTCACTCTTTCCCAGCATCAGGATTTTTTCAAATAAGTCAGTTCTTCACATCAGGTGGCCAAAGTATTTGAGCTTCAGCTTCAACATCAGACCTTCCAATGAACACCCAGGACTGATTTCATTTAGGATGGACTGGTTTGATCTCCTTGCAGTCCAAGAGACTCTGAAGTCTTCTCCAACACCACAATTCAAAAACATCAGTTATTTGGCTTTCAGCTTTCTTTATAATTCAACTCTCACATCCATAAATGACTACTGGAAAAACCATAGCTTTTACTAGATGATCCTTTGTTGGCAAAGTAATGTCTCTGTTTTTTAATATGCTGTCTAGGTTGGTCATAACTTTTCTTCCAAGGAGTAAGCGTGTTTTAATTTCATGGCTGCAGTCACCATCTGCAGTGATAATCAAGCCCCCCAAAATAAAGTCTCTTATTGTTTCCATTGCTTCCCCATCTCTTTGCCATGAAATGATGGGATTGGATTCCATGATCTTAGTTTTTTGAATGCTGAGTTTTAAACACAGGATTCTCTAGGCAAGAATACGGGAGTGGGTTGCCATTTCCTTCTCCTGTTGAATACCTATACACCCTTAGATCTAACAGTACCATTCTTAATTATATGCCCAAGACTTGCCAAACTTTACTGGAAAGTATATGCAAGAATACTTATAAAACCAAAAGTGTACATGACCCAATTGTCCATGATAAGATGAACATGATAAGTGGTAAGACTTTTTGTTAATTTTTTAAATTAAAAAAAATATTATTGTAATGTGGTTGATTTACAATGTTGTATTGGTTTCAGGTGTACAGCAAAGTGAATCAATTATCTATCTATCTATCTTTCTATCTATCTATCTATCCACTCTATTTTAGTTTCTTTTCCCATTTATTTTATTACAGACTATCATGTAGAGTTCCCTGTTCTATACAGTGGGCTGTTATTAATTACCTATTTTAAATATAGTAGTGTTTATGTTAATTTCAACCTCCCAGTTTATCCTTTCCCCACTTGTGCACCTTGGTAGCCATAAGGTTGTTTTCTATACTCGAGACTTTACTGCTGTTCTTGCTCAGTTTCTAAGTCATGTCCAACTCTTCTTGACTCCATGAACTGAAGCACACCAGGCTTCCCTGTTCTTCATTATCTCCCAGAATTTGCTCAAACTAATGTCCACTGAGTTGGTGATGCTATTCAACCATCTCATCCTTTGTTGTTCCCTTCTCTTTCTGTCAGTCTTTCCCAGTATCAGGGTCTTTTCCAATAAGTCAGTCCTTTGTATCAGGTGACCAAAGTATTGGAGCTTCAGCATCTGTCCTTCCAGTGAATATTCAGGATTGATTTATATTAGGATTGATTGGTTTGATCTCCTTACTGTCCAAGGAACTCTTAAGAGTCTTCTCTGGCACCACAATGTGAAAACATCAGTTCTTTAGCACTTAGCCTTCTTTATGACCCAACTCTCACATCCATATGCAACTACTGGACAAACAAGAGCTTTGATTACATGGACTTTTCTTGGCAAAATGATGTCTTTGTTTCTTAATACATTATCTAGATTTGTCATAACTTTTGTCCCAAGGAGCAAGTGTTTTTTAATTTCATAGCTGCAGTCACCATCTGCAGTGATTTTGGAACCAAATTAAATAAAGTTTGTCACTGTTTCCACTGTTAACCCATCTATTTACCATGAAATGATGGGGTCAGATGCTATGATTTTAGTTTGTTGAATGTTGAGTTTTAAGTCAGCTTTTTCACTCTCCTTTTTCACCTTCATCAAGAGGTTCCTTTTCATCTTCTGCCATTAGAGTGATATCAACTGCTTATTTTAGGTTGTTGGTATCTCATCCAGCAATCTTGATTCCAGCTTGTGCTTCAGCCAGCCTGGCGTTTCACATGATGTGCTCTGCATAGACGTTAAATAGGCATGGTGGCAATATATAGCCTTGCCATACTCCTTTCCCAATTTTTTAATTAATTAATTAATTAATTTTTAAAATTTTCTTTACATTATTGTGTTGGTTTTGCCATACCTTGACATGAATCTGCCATGGGTATACATATGTTCCCCTTCCAGAATCCCCCTCCCTCCTCCCTCCCGATTCCCTCTCTCTAGGTCATCCCGGTGCATCAGCCCTGAGCATCAAACCTGGGCTGGCGATTGATTTCACATATGATAATTAACATGTTTCAATGCCGTCCTCCCATATCATCCCACCCTTGCCCTCTCCTGTAAAGTCCAAAAGACTGTTCTATACATCTGTGTTTCTTTTGCTGTCTCGCATACAGGGTTCTTGTTATCATCTTTCTAAATTCCATATATATGCGTTAGCATACTGTATTTTTGTTTTTCTTTCTGGCTTACTTCACTGTGTATAATAGGCTCCAGTTCCATCCACCTGAGTAGAACTGATTCAAACGAACTCCTTTCCCAGTTTTGAAACAGTTCATTGTTCCATGTCTGGTTGTAAATGTTGCTACTTGTCCTGTATACAGGTTTCTCAGGAGGCAGTTAAGATGGTCTGGTATTCCCATATCTTGAACAATTTCCACAGTTTGTTGTAGCCATTCCCTTCTTCATGGATCTTCCTGACCAAGGGATCAAACCCACGTCTCTTTTGTCTCCTGCATTGGCAGGAAGTTTCTTTATCATTAGTGCCACCTGGGAAGCCCTGTGGTGATCCACACAGTCAAATGCTTTCGTGTAGTTTATGAAGCATAAGTAGCTGACTTTTTGAAATTCCCTTGCTTTTTCTATGATCCAATGGATGTTGGCAATTTGACCTCTGGTTCCTCTGCCTTTTCTAAACTCAGCTTGTACATGTGTTAAATTTTCATTTCTGATACTACTGAAACCTAGGGTGAAGGATTTCAGGCATTACCTTGCTAGCATGTAAAATGAGCCCAATTGTATGGTCATTTGAACATTCTCTGCCATTGCCTTTCTTTGGAATGAAAACTGACCTTTTCCAATTCTGTGGCTGCTGCTAAATTTTCCAAATTTCTTGGCATATTGAGTGCATCACTTTAACAGCATCATCTTTTAGGATCTGAAATGTTTTCAGCTGGAATTTCATACTTTGAGAGAGTCAATTCCTAGCAGGTTTATAAGAAGTCCAAGGTCCCTGAGGATGAGAGGAGCTCTCAAGGAGGAGATAGGAGTCTGGAGTTCTGAGGAAGAAAAAAGGACTTTTTTTTTTTTTTTCCTACATTGCTTTGTCTTAGATGATAAAACAGTGTATCTTGGTCAAGAACATGTTTCTTCTTAACAAAAATCTTCTAGCTAATCTTGTTATCCTAAGGTGTATATTGTGGCAGTGAGTCTGGTAAAACCTTCTATTGTTCTAATCTTGTTAATTTAAGATGTATGTTGTGGGAGTGGGTCTGGTAAAAGTATATAAGCCCTTGATAAAACAAGTGAGGGGACCCTCTCCATACCCCTTCTGATGTCTATGTCAGAAGCTTTCTCTGTCTTCTTTATATAAAACTCTGCTACTCAAAAGCTCTTGAAGATCAAGCCTGGTTCCTGGTCCCAAAGCTAAATCTTCTTTGGAGATCATGAATCCAACACTGTTCACTGTAAGCTATCAACCTCCATTAGCTTTGTTCATCATAATGCTTCTTAAGGCCCATTACTTCAGGTCTCAGGATGTCTGGCTCTAGGTTAATGACCATTCCATTGTAGCTGTCCAGGTCATTAAGACCTTTTTTGTACAGTTCCTCTGTGTATTCTTGCTTCTCTAGTGGCTCAGTGGTAAAGAATCTGCCTTCAGCGCATGGGACATAAGAAGAGAGTGAGTTCGATCCCTGGGTTGGGAAGATCCCCTGGAGGAGGGTCTTGCCATCTCTTCTTAATCTCTTTTGCTTCTGTTAGGTCCTTCCTTGCTGTTTCTGTCCTTTACTGTGCCCATCTTTGCATGAAATATTCTGTTGCCATTTCCAATTTTCCTGAAGAGATCTCTAGTCTTTCCCAATGTATTGTTTTCCTCTATTCTTGCCACTGTTCACTTCAGAAGGCTTTCTTATTTCTCCTTGCTATTTTCTGGAACTCTGCATTCATTTGAATGTATCTTTCTTTTTTTTCCTTGCCTTTCGCATCTCTTCCTTTCTCAGCCATGTATAAGGCCTTCTCAGACAACCATTTTGCCTTCTTGCATTTCTTTTTCTTTGGGATAGTTTTGGTCACCACCTTCTGTACAATGTTACACACATCCATCCCTAGTTCTTCAGGCACTCAGACAATCAGATCTAATCCCTTTAATCTCTTCATCACCTCCACTGTACAATCACTATTTGCTTTAGGTCATACCTGAATAGTCTGGTGGTTTTCCTTGCTTTCTTCAATTTAAGCCTTACTTTTGGAGTAAAATCTCTATTACACTATTACAGTGACTCTGTTACTCTTTTGTAAATATGTTCATCTGTACCACGTTTTCAGATTCCACATATAAGCAATACTGAATAGATAAAGTTTTGTGGTATATTAATGGAATAGGTTATGTTAATGTTACAACAATTAAACTGAATTAAATACAATAACATTCAACAATATAGATGAATTATAAAATCATTTTGTATGAAAAAAATGAAATATCATAACATTATCTGCAATACAATACCTTTTTAAAGGTGAGGTGTGAAAACAAGCAACACTAAACTATGTATTTTTTTCAAGGTCTTGTAACCAAGAAACAAAAGACTATTTATTCCCTCCCCCATAGAAAAACTCTATGTACAGTAGTGAAGCTGGACTGAGTACCCACAGTATCAAACCACATTTACTGTAAAACAGAGAAACAAAATGCATAAAGCTGTTATTCATCCTTGAAGATGTAGAAATCCTCCAGTGCAATTATTGGGAGAGCTCTCTGACCTGACACTGGAGAAGATCTTTGCTTAGGCCTCAGTTATGTTTTCTGGGATATTTGTTTTCTATGTATTATTTTCCGCTACTCTTGGCCCTGTGTTATGAGAGTTTTCCTCATCCGTTTACAAATATAGGCACATCTGAAGTGGATGTTGAGGAATGTGCCTTTATTGTGCATACATAGCTTTTGCTGCCACCTTCAAATCTGTGTAAAGGTTTCTTCTTCCTTCTTCTTTGACCCCAGCTCATGGTTTGACTGGGAACAAAATTTCTTCCTCTTAATAATGAGCTACTCCCTTACTTTCTGAATCAGGTCATGTGACTTTAGTTATATTCATACTATTTCCCAGGCTTTATTTTCTTTCTTCCTTCCTTCCTTCCATCTTTGCTTTCTCTTTCTCTGGATAGATAGATAGAGAACTATCTACCTGTCTAGCTAATCTTTATATATTATATTATAATATAATATTATATATACATATATATGTGTATATATACATACATATATATAAATCTTTCCCAGTTTTGGGTGTCTGTATCCTAGTATATCAAAGTCTGTCTGGGGCCCATTTAGCCTTGGTGATATTATAAAAAGATTATTCTTTGCCAAATGGATAGGACTTTCAAAGAGACTTTGTTTCTCAGAAGCATTTTAAAACTTTTTTTTTCTGTTTTATATCTAGAAATATAAACCAGTTTTGACCCCACATTTATCAAGCCTTTTCGTTTTTTTTTTCTTTCATCTCTGCTTTTGAACCAGACAGTTTCTTAAAGTTCATCTCTTATTTCTAATACCTTACTAAATGAAGCCAGTTCATACCAAATATTGAACTAGAAGTCTATTTTCCAAGCCCTTCTACTGGATTCATAAATTTAGTAGATGTGTTTGCTTTCTCAGACTTGCTGACAGAAGCTAAGTCTGCTAGAACTCAATAACATGAGACTCCCTCTTTCCCAATTTGAACACTGGTTTCTTTGCCACTCTAGCAATGAATTGCATAGATGAGTCTATTTAAATAGAAGAATCCCACTTACATTGCCAATTATATATTAATTATGATAATGCTAGCTGCTATAACATATCAGTTCAGTTCAGTTCAGTTCAGTCACTCAGTCATGTCGGACTCTTTGTAACCCCATGAATTGCAGAACGCCAAGCTTCCCTGTCCATCACCAACTCCCAGAGTCTACCCAAACCCATGTCCATCGAGTCACTGATGCCACTCAGCCATCTCATCCTCTGTCGTCCCCTTCTCCTCCTGCCCCCAGTCATTCACAGCATCAGGGTCTTTTCCAATGAGTCAACTCTTCACATGAGGTGGCCAAAGTATTGGAGCCTCAGTTTCCACATCAGTCCTTCCAATGAACACTCAGGACTGATCTCCTTTAGGATGGACTGGTTGGATCTCCTTGCAGTCTAAGGGACTCTCAAGGGTCTTCTCCAACACCACAGTTCAAAAGCATCAATTCTTCAGTGCTCAGCTTTCTTTATAGTCCAACTCTCACATCCATACATGACTACTGGAAAAACCATAACGTTGACTAGATGGACCTTTGTTGGCAAAATAATGCCTCTGCTTTTTAATATGCTATCTATCTAGGTTGGTCATAACTTTCCTTCCAAGGAGTAAGCATCTTTTAATTTCCTGGCTGCAATCACCATCTGCAATGATTTTGGAGCCCAAAACAATAAAGAGTGACACTGTTTCCTCATCTATTTCCCATGAAGTGATGGGACCAGATGCCATGATCTTAGTTTTCTGAATGTTGAGCTTTAAGCCAATTTTTTCACTCTCCTCTTACACTTTCATCAAGAGGCTTTTTAGTTCCTCTTCACTTTCTGCCATAAGTGTGGTGTCGTCTGCATAATATCTGAGGTTATTGCTATTTCTCCTGGCAATATTGATTCCAATTTGTGCTTCTTCCAGCCCAGCGTTTCTCATGATGTACTCTGCATATAAATTAAATAAGCAGGGTGACAATATACAGACTTGATGCAATCCTTTTCTTATTTGGAACCAGTCTGTTGTTCCATGTCCAGTTCTAACTATTGCTTCCTGACCTGCATATAGGTTTCTCAAGACACAGGTCAGATGGTCTGGTGGTCTCATCTCTTGAAGAATTTTTCACAGTTTATTGTGATCCACACAGTCAAAAGCTTTAGCATAGTCAATAAAGCAGAAGTAGATATTTTTCTATTTCTAGAAAACATACAAACCTTAGATATCTGTGGGTTAAAAAAAATGTAATTTTTATTCTTTTAACCTAAACCTATTGGATAATATTGAGCCATCTGGAATCATAACTGTGTATTTTATGTTTCTCTGTATTTTTTATTTTATGTGGGAGTGTAGTTGATTTGCAAAATTGTGTTAGCTTCCTATGTAATGGATTTAGTTATAAATATACATATATCAATTCTTTTTCATATTGTTTTCCCATGTAAGTTATTACAGAATATTGAGTAGTTTCCTGTGCTATACAGCAGATCCTTAAGAGACACTGGTCTGAACTCTGGGTCTTGACAATCCCCTGGAAGAGGGCATGGCAACCCACTGCAATATTCTTACCTGGCAAATTACATGGATAGAGAAACCTGGTGGCTATAGTCCATAGCATCACAGAGTCAGACGAAACTGAAGTGACTTAGCACATAGCACACACACACACAAAGTAGATTGTTTTCTATTGTTGTGCTGTTATAAACATGCTACAATATATATGTTTTTTAGGTGCTTTCTAGCTTTACATGGGAGAATTCCTTTAGATATGTATTGTGTATTAGTCGCTCAGACGTGTCTGACTCTGTGACCCCATAGATTGTAGCCCACCAGGCTCCTTTGTCCATGGGATTCTCCAGGCAAGAATACTGGAATGGGTTGCCATTTCCTTCTCCAAATATAAGTATATATCAGTGCATGATTAAAATTACTGAGCCATGTATTATGCACATTTTATTTTTTATTAAAAAAATTTATTGTGGTACCATTGGTTTATAAAATTATGGCTTTTATGCCTACTACTTTATATTTCAATTTCTATTTATGCTGCAGCATATACATATTAAATGTTAGCTAATTGTGCCAAATTGCCCTACAAAACTGCTATATTGATTAAACTATCATCAATATGTTCCCTGCAGATACTTCAATATTTGATTCTATTGTTAAATAATTCTCAGCCTCATGACTAAAAACACGTTATAATGTGTTTTAAAATGCGCTTTACAGGGTAACTAGTGACGCTTAGCATCTATTCATGAGTTATTAACTATATGAATTTCCTCTGTAAATTTTCTTTATACAATTTGGCTAGGCTTTTGTTTATTCTTTTCTTATATATTTTAAGGCATTCTTATATACTCTATAGAGAATAGCTGAAATTACTTTTATCATTCTTTTCTTTTATCTTTTTTTTAAACCTGTTATAGTATTTTATTTTTTGTTAACCGTAAGTGTGACATTTTAACCTTGATAAATTTATGCATTTTTCTTTAACATTTTATGTTTTTCTTAGAGGCCTTATTTATCCCAATGTTGAAAACATTATATTTTCATTAAATATTTAATGTTTTTTTAAAAAATACATTTGATATGACTTGATTAAATATGTGTGTATGTATTTATACATATATATGTATGAAAATGAAAAAGGCAATGGCACCCCACTCCAGTACTCTTGCCTGAAAAATCCCATGGACGGAGGAGCCTGGTAGGCTGCAGTCCATGGGGTCGCAAAGAGTCGGACACAACTGTGCAACTTCACTTTCGCTTTTCACTTTCATGCATTGGAGAAGGAAATGGCAACCCACTCCAGTGTTCTTGCCTGGAGAATCCCAGTGACGGGGGAGCTTGGTGGGCTGCTGTCTATGGGGTTACACAGAGTTGGACACGACTGAAGCAACTTAGCAGCAGCAGCATGTATGTAAGAGAGACTAAAAGATAGGAGAAGGTATAAAATAAGTATGTGACTCTTTACTTTCTTGTTCAAATAACCAGTTGTTTAAATATTTTTAATTGAATACCTTATCTTTTCCCCATTGACCTGAAAAGCCACACTTAATGCAAACTAAATTATTGTATTGGCATAGACTTATTTATGGATTCTATGTTTAAATCTTTTTGTTTATTTTTGCATAAATCTCACACTGACTTAATTACTATGGCTTTGTCATATGGTTTGGCAAACTAGTTATGTTCATTTTCTTCTTTTCCAAATATTATTCTCCCTCCTTGTGCATTTTCTTGTCCATTTTCCTTTTCCAAAGAAACTCCTTCAACATAGTGCAGTTGGACTCACAGTGATTTGGAGAGAAACCAGGTGGCACAGTGGTAAAGAATCCGCCTGACAATGCAAGAGACACAGAGATGCAGATTCGATCCTTGGTTCAGGAAGTTTCTGTGGAGAAGAAAATGGCAACCCACTCTAACATTCTTACCTGGAAAATTCCATGGACAGAGGAGCATAGTGGGCTCCAGCCTGTGGGATCTCAGAGCTGGACACTGCTGAGCATGCACACATGTACATCAGTGTTGTGTTATTGAATCTTCTAATCCAGGGATATATTTCTATATTAAGATTTTCCCCTAGACTTTTCGTTAAACTTTTACCAGTTACTTCAAATTAAAATAATAGCATAATCAGGTAATCTTGATTTTGTCTTGATTCATTGAATTTATATGTTCTTCTTTGATTAGTTAAATGTGGATAATCTTTTTCAACATTACTGGGCAATATGAGGAAAGATAGAATTTTGATTATACATGAAGCCCTTATTATAGTTTAAACAAGTGTTAGAAACTGAGATAAAGAGAGAAGCGAATCAGCCTCTAGTTTAAGTAGATGCTGATCTTGTTGCAGAAGCACATAAGCAAACAGTAAATTGCAATACAAAATAACAGGCTTCCACAAGTGAGTACATTTATTAAAATCACCAAACTTATACTGGCAAGGGACTAGAAAGGTTTCCTGGAGAAGATGATGCCTAAGGTTTGAGTAGTTGTAAAATTATGGATCTTAAAAGTATATTAAATGAAATTGACAGATTATGTAGGCTGTTCTACTCACAGACTTTGTAAAAGGCAGATCCAGGCTACATATCTAGAGCCATATGGTTTAAAAATGTGTGCCAGAGTGGTGGCACCTCCATAATTTTATTAGATTGTTTAATCATTGTGGTTTGCAATTGAGGTGACTTGAATAGCTGACAGAACATATATGGCTTTATTTCTATTCTAATCCCTTTTTTTGTTAGGTTATTAAAAGTGAAATTGCATGTCTTTAAATATTTGGAAGCATTTAAAGATTTGGGATAAAGGGAAAGTGTCAGTCACTCAGTCATATCTGACTCTTTGTGACCCCATGGGCTACGGCCTGCCAGGGTCCTCTGTCCATGGAATTTCTCAGGCAAGAATACTGGAGTGGGTAATCATTCCCTTCTCCAGGGATTCGTCTGGACCCAGGGATCAAAATGGGTCTCCTACATTGCAGGCAGGTTCTTTATCATGAGACAAAATATTGCTACATCCTGGAAAGAATGCAGTATTGCTTCTTCCTAGGTTTAGGAATTAATTAATTTAACAAATTAATTTAATATATAATGAAGATACTTACAGAAACATTAAAAATTCCACTTGCCATCAGAAAGAACATGTACTTAATAAAGAGAAGTTAAGAAGCAAAATCAGACATAGCAGCAGTGACACAAGATTTTAAAGAGAAAAATCCTCCAAATACCCAATACTAACTAGCCTGTGATAAGACACTGTCAGAGAGCATTAATTAACAATACTTATGGAATTTAGAAAGATGGTAACGAGAACCTTGCATGCGAGACAGCAAAAGGAATGCAGATGTATAGAACAGACTCGTGGATTCTGTGGAAGAGGGCAAGGGTGGGATGATATGGGAGAATGGCATTGAAACATGTTAATTATCATGTGTGAAATCAATCCAGCCCAGGGTTGATGCTCGGGGCTGGTGCACTGAGATGTCCCAGGGGGAGGGAATCAGGAGGGAGGAGGGACGGGGGTTCTGGAGGGGGAGCATATGTAAACCCATGGAGGTTTCATGTCACTGTATGGCAAAACCAACACAATAAAGAAAATTTAATAATAATGAAAAAAAATCAATACTTAGAAAAGGTCTGTTTTTCATGTTTAACAATAAGATGGTTGATGACAATTCAAAATGTCAAACTTTTGATTCCATATCCAAATGTGAACAGCTGAGGCTGTACTGAAGGCTTAGGTCAAAGCCAAATCAAAGAAGAAAAGTTCATTTAGACATGAACCATATTACTTGGCAAGAATATTGATTATAGGACAAACCAAAATAATATTATCTATATTTCTTTCTGTGGAATCCTTCAAACACTAGTGCTCTGAAGCATTTAAAACCAACACATCTTTATTAATTTTGTCTCTGTCCTGGTCAAAAGAATTCTACTGGTATAAAGAAGAAAAGAAGTCTCCATCTAAACAAGAACTGGCTCTTTAACAGCAGAACATTTGGAAAACTTGCTATAGTCAATAAACCTAGAAGCGTTTTTCTGAAAACTATGTTTCTCTGTGTTATTCAACCTCTTCCAATAGGTAAAACTAATGCAACTAATACTGGTTAAATACTTGAAATTCTGTTTTATACAAAATTTGAAAAACACGTGAAGATCAAAAGAGCAATAGGCTAAATTTTTCCCTTCCATTTGTTTAATGCATATTCATAATCAATGTTTATTAAAAACTTATTTTCTTTGACTTTTACAAATGTAATGAAATGATTAAGATGTGGTGAATCAAAGCAGTTGTTCAGACTCCATAAATATAGCTCTCAACAATTTGGTAGGTAGATTCTAGGCATGCACAAATGAGCTGGAAAACAATGTTCTTGTCACTGTGTAAAGAATACATTATATAACAAAAGAGTATCAACGCTTAGAAATCTCTGAGATAGAAATAAAGGGAATAAAGGGAAACCTACTGATATAAATTCTGAGTTATTTTAAAACTAAATATTATATCTCAATTCCATAAAAATTGATAACATAAAGAAAAACAGATTTGGGAACTATAGTAAATGAAAATAATTCCTCATTTTAAATCAACAGTTTGTTATTTTAAAATTTCACTGTAGAAAATGTAAGTTTTACTTTAATGTGGCTACTTGATTTTAAGGTGTGACCCATTGTAAGACTCCCTGTGTTCTTTAGGTAAATCAGTGTTACTGAGAAATCATTTACCCAAAATAGTACAGTTGCTTAGGTAAGAGGTAGCTGAATTCCCAAATTATGGCTGTAATTTACATCCATCTTTGTGGCTCTAAATTTGGAGCTCCAATGGAAAATCTCTCTTTGTGCCCTCTACCTACCATGTCTTGTTATTCACAACATGCTTGTTGCTTCATCATATGGTAATTGTTATTCAATTTTAGCTTTTGTCCAATTGACTCTCTGAGGTGCCTCTCACAAATCCCTAAAGTTAATTTTATAAATATCATATGGCTTAGACTTTAAATCATATGTCTCTAAACTTTTCTCAATGTGGAAAAATTCAAATTAATAGTTCTAAAACATGGAGTAACAGAGAGATAAAAATGTGATCCTATTTAAATAAATTATTTTATAATATATTCTATATATGCATATATGTATTAGCGCTATTCTATGAATGCTTTATGATATAAAAGCTATACTGTTTTAAAGTGCTGTATGTAGAGTATGTACTATTCTATTCATGCTTTCATAACAGGTCAAATTCATGTTTAATTCTCTCCAAGCATTAGGACATTTAGATAACAGAATGAGTTGATCTAAATAGCATTTTCAGGAAAATTTGAATGAACAGACTAGCTAAATAAGGATTGTTAATTAATGTAATCCTATCTATAAATACTTTAAATATAAATATAAATTTAATATCTATAAATACTATAAATATTATAAATAAACATTTCATATATGATTTGTCAGTGGAAGTTTTTATAAACATGTGTTGTATGTTTTTATAAAATCCTGATGTCTCATTGAGGCATGAAACTGAAGAGAAGGGCTTATTAATGTTTTTACCACTAAAAAGCAACAAATGTTATGTATTCTCAGGTTATACACACCAGATCTAATAAATTCCGGTTACTCTCCTATTTACACAATTTCTCTTGTCATAGTTTCTCTTATAATTATTAATTACCATTTCTCTTGACAAAACATTAACTTTCAATAAGAATTTGAAAATAAAATATTTTCCCTTAATGTTTCAATCAGATTTATGGTAAATGCTTCCAAGCTGATTTCCAATTTAGGGAAATCTCAATCTATTACTTGATTGATATCAAAGTTAAAGACTAGGCTCATATTCAAGTTATTTTGTCATAATTTTGAACCTATGAGTCCCAACTTCACAACCAAAGCATTCTCTCTCCTATATAGTTTTCCACAGAAAATAATTTTCACAGTAACTGGCACCATCTAGAAGAAAAAGTGACAACTTAGTTAATGTGAAAACTGACCAAGCATATATTGTAGGTCAAAGGAAAAAATAATCTTAACAATTAGAGAGTTCTTAAAAAACAACAACAGCAACAACAACAAAACCACTTTAATGATATAAATTTTCAATAAAAATACATGGTATATTGAAGTTAAAATATTAAAGTATTATTAAATTTCAGTTTAACTTACAACTCTAGGAAAGTTATCTAAATTTCAAAAATTAGCAAATATCCCAACTACTCTCTGTGCTTTCTTAGACTAATTTCTTTGTGTAGTATTTTATGTCAACAGAGGTTGTAGTTCAATAAATAGTTATACCCAATTCCTTAGTGTTTATGTGAATAGTGATTATAAATGAAGAGATAATAGCATTCAATTTATTAATATCAAATGGTGCATAAATGCATTTCCTAAAAAGTTCTAAAATAAATGAATGAAAGTTGTCTACTCAAAAAATGACTGCATCAATTTCTTTTGCTAATTAAAAAGTATGTTACGCTAGTTAATTGAACAGCTGATTAATATACTTCTCATTGTTCAATATTTATTTTGGTATCATGGTAGATATTAGCTTATGACTTGGATACTCTTTTACAACAACAATAACAATAGTAGACAATTATTAATTAAATCAAATTAATCATTATTCTTGAGTTTCTGTTATGTGCTGTGTACTGTGGAGGTGAAAACAGTAGAAAAAGCTATTCTCATGGAGGAAGAAGCAAAAATATCAGTGACAGGCTAAAAAGAAAAAACAAGAGAGATACAAAAGTGGGGAAAGAAGCCTTATGAGGCCTTGATGGTCTCGGTTAGAATGTTGGTTTTCATTCCATGAAGAAGAAAGAATACCTGAAGATTTTGAATAAAGAAGCAAAATAGCTGATATATAGTTTAACAAGCTAGATCTGGCTGTTGTGTTGAAAATAGATTAAGAAGCACAAGTGGAAAGGTCAGACAATAGCAAACAGTTGTTTACAACAAACCAGATACAGATAATGGTGGTTTGGACCACAAAGAGGGCAGTGGAATTGATGATAAGTCATCACAATCTATGGAGAAGGCAATGGCACACCACTCCAGTACTCTTGCCTGGAAAATCCCATGGATGGAGGAGCCTGGTAGGCTGCAGTCCATGGGGTCGCAAAATGTTGGACACGACTGAGCGACTTTACCTTCACTTTTTAGTTTCCTGCATTGCAGAAGGAAATGACAACCGTCTCCAGTTTTCTTGCCTGGAGAATCCCAGAGCCTGGTGGGCTGCTGTCTATGGGGTCCCACAGAGTCAGACACAACTGAAGTGACTTGGCAGCAGCAGCAGCATCACAATCTATACAAATTTTTTAAGTAAACTTATAAAATCTGCTAACAGTTTGTGTTATCAAGTCCAAGCTTATACTGCTTACCACATGACACACCAATAAATTGAGAGGCCAGGTCTTGGAGCAATGAATAGTGACTTTTTTCAGAAAAGCAGAAAACTAATAAAATGGTGAACAAGTTTTCAAAACACCCATTTTACCCAAGTTAGAATCCAGGCTTCTTTTATGCTAAAAGAGGGATGGTGGTGGCTGGTTGTTGCAAACATCTTGGTGCCAGAATCCTGTTTTTCCTGCAGCTGCCCAGGAAGGTATGATTACAATGTTTCTAGAAACATCTAAGGAGAGAAATATTATTCTATGTTCTACAACTTTTTATCTGTATACAAATTGATGTGTTATACACTTAAAAGTCAGAGCCTTGAAAATGGGCTATCTTGTATACCTCAGGTAATGTTCTTTTACAAAAGGCACAGAGCTAGCATGGCTAAGCATAGGTAACAGTACAAAAGTTGGAGCTCAAGGAATAAATCCAATATGGAGTCAGGTTTACACTTCTCCGTTACATTTAGAAGTGGAATGTGAGAGAAATTGGAGTTACAATTGATTACAGTTGGTTCTCTGGTGGGTGCTTCCTCAGTAAGTTACAGAAAGCCCATTATACTATGACATTTTATGTAGGGAACTTGAGATTTAAGGATTTTGTTATCCATGGGTGTCCTGGAACCAACACTCTGCAGAAACCAAAAGATGACTGTAGAAGGTTGACTGAAAGGACTGACAAGGGCACATCTGAGGATATAAAGTAATGCTCAAAATTCTCCAAGCCAGGCTTCAGCAATATATGAATTGTGAACTTCTAGATGTTCAAGCTGGTTTTAGAAAAGGCAGAGGAACCAGAGATCCAACATTCGCTGGATAATCAAAAAGCAAGAGAGTTCCAGAAAAACATCTATTTCTGCTTTATTGACTATGCCAAAGCCTTTGGCTTTGCAGATCACAATAAACTGTGGAAAATTCTTCAAGGGATGGGAACACCAAACCACTTGACCTGCCTCTTGAGAAACCTGTATACAGGTCAGGAAGCAACAGTTAGAACTGGACATGAAATAACAGACTGCTTCCAAATAGGAAAAGGAGTACATCAGGGCCGTATATTGTCACCCTGCTTCTTTAACTTATATGCAGAGTACATCATGAGAAATGCTGGGCTGGAGGAAGCACAAACTGTAATCAAAATTACTGAGAGAAATATCAATAACCTCAGATATGCCGATGACACCACCCTTATGGCAGAAAGTGAAGAAAACTAAAGAGCCTCTTGATAAAAGTGAAAGAGGAGAGTGAAAAAGTTGGCTTAAAGCTCAACATTCAGAAAACTAAGATCATGACATCCAGTCCCATCACTTCATGGCAAATAGATGGGGAAACAGTGGAAACAGTGCCAGACTTTATTTTGGGGGGCTTCAAAATCACTGCAGATGGTGATTGCAGCCAGGAAATTAAAAGACACTTGCTCCTTGGAAGGAAAGTTATGACCAACCTAGACAGCATATTACAAAGCAGAGACATTACTTTGCCAACAAAGGTCCATCTAGTCAAGGCTATGGTTTTTCCAGTGGTCATGTATGGATGTGAGAGTTGGACTATAAAGAAATCTGAGTGCCTAAGAATTGATGCTTGTGAACTGTGATGTTGGAAAAAACTCTTGAGAGTCCCTTGGACTGCAAGGAGATCCAACCAGTCTACCCTAAAGGAGATCAGTCCTGGGTGTTCACTGGAAGGACTGATGTGGAAGCTGAAACTCCAGTACGTTGGCCACCTGATGCGAAGAGCTGACTCATTTGAAAAGCTGATGTTGTGAAAGACTGAAGGTAGGAGGAGCAGGGGACCACGGAGTATGAGATGGTTGGATGACGTCACCAACTCAATAGACTAAGTTTGGGTAAACTCCGGGAGTTGGTGATGGACAGGGAAACCTGACGTGCTGCTGTTCATGGGGACACGACTGAGTAAATGAACTGAACTGATATAACATGAACTCAGTTTTAGACATATTATAGAAGAGTCTGGACATCAAGGCAGAAGCCTGGATTGGAGAGATACACCTGGAAAATATAAACATGTATCTTGTATTTAAAGTAGTAAAATCATCAGTGGTTCAGTGGTGAGTATAGAAAGAGAGGGAAGAGACATGAATTGAATCCTGTATCTTGAATGCTAACATTTAATGATCAGAGATAAGGAAGAAAACTGAAAAGATGTAGCTAAATTTTGTCAGAAGGGTGAAGGGGAGCAGTCTATTAATGTGACTTGGAAATTAAACGAAGAAAGTGATTTTGGGAGGAGAGGAAGATGGATCCTGTCAGATACTGCTAATGCGAGTTAGCACTGAATTTAGCAAAGTGGAGGCCATCTGCATCTCAACAGAAACAGTTTCCCTGAAGTGCTAAAGATAACTGCCTTCAGTTTTTCACCATTGAGGATAATGTTTGCTGTGGGTTTGTCATATATAGCTTTTATTATGTTGAGGTATGTTCCTCCTATTCCTGCTTTTTGGAGGGTTTTTATCATAAATGGATGTTGAATTTTGTCAAAGGCTTTCTCTGCATCTATTGAGATAATCATGTGGTTTTTATTTTTCAATTTGTTAATGTGGTGTATTACATTGATTTGCGAATATTGAAGAGTCCTTGCATCACTGGATAAAGCCTACTTGATCATGATGTATGATCTTTCTAATGTGTTGTTGGATTCTATTTGCTAGAATTTTGTTGAGGATTTTTGCATCTATGTCCATCAGTGATATTGGCCTGTAGTTTTCTTTTATTGTGGCATCTTTGTCGGGTTTTGGAATTAGGGTGATGGTGGCCTGATAGAATGAGTTTGGAAGTTTACCTTCCTCTGCAATTTTCTGGAAGAGTTTGAGTAGAATAGGTGTTAGCTCTTCTCTAAATTTTTGGTAGAATTCAGCTGTGAAGCCATCTGGTCCTGGGCTTTTGTTTTTTGGAAGATTTCTGATTACGGTTTCAATTTCCATGCTTGTGATGGGTCTATTAAGATTATCTATCTCTTCCTGGTTTAGTCTTGGAAAGTTGTACTTGTCTAGGAATTTGTCCATTTAATCCAGGTTGTCCAGTTTATTTGCATATAGTTGCTGATAATAGTCTCTTATGATCCTTTGTATTTCTGTGTTTTCTGTTGTGAGCTCTCCATTTTCATTTCTAATTCTGTTGATTTGGTTCTTCCCCCTTTGTTTCTTGATGAGTCTGGCTAATGGTTTGTCAATTTTATTTATCTTCTCAAAGAACCAGCTTTTGACTTGGTTGATTTTTGCTATGGTCTCTTTTGTTTCCTTTGCATTTATTTCTGCCCTGATCTTTAAGATTTCTTTCCTTCTACTACCCCTGGGCTTCTGCATTTCTTCCTTTTCTAGTTGCTTTAGGTGTAAAGTTAGATTATTTATTTGACTTTTTTCTTGTTTCCTAAGGTGAGCATGTATTGCTATGAACCTTCCCCTTAGCACTGCTTTTACAGTGTTCCATAGATTTTGGATTGTTGTGTTTTCATTTTCATTCATTTCTGTGCATATTTTGACTTCCTCTGTGATTTGTTGGTTATTCAGCAGCGTGTTGTTGAGCCTCCATATGTTGGAGTTTTTAAATGGTTTTCTCCTGTAATTGATATCTAATCTCACTGCATTGTAGTCAGAAAAGATGCTTGGAATGGTGAAAAACTGAAAGCATTTCCCCTGAAGTCAGGAACAAGACAAGGGTGCCCACTCTCACCACTACTATTCAACATAGTTTTGGAAGTCCTGGCCACAGCAATCAGAGCGGATAAAGAAATAAAAGGGATCCAGATTGGAAAAGAAGAAGTAAAACTCTCCCTGTTTGCAGATGACATGATCCTCTACATAGAAAACCCTAAAGACTCTACCAGAAAATTACTAGAGCTTATCAGTGAATATAGTAAAGTTTCAGGATACAAAATCAACACACAGAAATCCCTGGCATTCCTATACACTAACAATGAGAAAACAGAAAGAGAAATCAAGAAAACAATTCCATTCACCATTGAAACAAAAAGAATAAAATACTTAAGAGTATTTCTACCTAAAGAAACCAAAGACTTATATATAGAAAACTATAAAACACTGATGAAAGAAATCAAAGAGGACACAAATAGATGGAGAAATATACCATGTTCGTGGATTGGAAGAATCAATATAGTGAAAATGAGCATACTACCCAAAGCAATCTATAGATCCAATGCAATTCCTATCAAGCCACCAGAGGTCTTTTTCAGAGAATTTAAACAAATAATTTCACAATTTGTATGGAAATACAAAAAAACCTCATATAGCCAAAGCATTCTTGAGAAAGAAGAATGGAACTGGAGGAATCAACCTACCTGACTTTAGGCTATACTACAAATCCACAGTCATTAAGACAGTATGGTACTGGCACAAAGACAGAAATATAGATCAATGGAACAGAATAGAAAGCCCAGAGATAAATCCACACATCTATGGTACCTTATCTTTGACAAAGGAGGCAAAAATATACAATGGAGAAAAGACAAGCTCTTTAAAAAGTGGTGCATGGAAAACTGGACAGCCACTTGTAAAAGAATGAAACTAGAACACTTTCTAACACCATGCACAAAAATAAACTCAAAATGGATCAAAGATCTAAACATAAGACCAGAAACTATAAAACTTCTAGAGGATAACATAGGCAAAACACTCTCTGACATAAACCAAAGCAGGATCCTCTATTACCCACCTCCCACAATATCGGAAATAAAAGCATGAATAAACAAATGGTACCTAATTAAAATTAAAAGCTTCTGCACAACAAAGGAAACTATAAGCAAGGTGAAAAGACAGCCTTCAGAATGGGAGAAAATAATAGCCAATGAAGCAACAGACAAACAATTAATCTCAAAAATATACTAGAAACATCTGCAGCTCCATGATAGAAAAATAAACGACCCAATCAAAAAGTGGGCCAAAGAACTAAACAGACATTTCTCCAAAGAAGACATAAAAATGGCTAACAAACACATGAAAAGATGCTCAACATCACTCATTATCAGAGAAATGCAAATCAAAACCACAATGAGGTACCACTTCACACCAGTCAGAATGGCTGCAATCCAAAAATCTACAAGCAATAAATGCTGGAGAGGATGTGGAGAAAAGGGAACTTTCTTACACTCTTGGTGGGAATGCAAACTAGTACAGCCACTATGGAGAACAGTGTGGGGATTCTTTAAAAAACTGCAAATAGAACTGCCATATGACCCAGCAATCCCACTGCTGGGCATACACACCGAGGAAACCAGAATTGAAAGAGCCACGTGTACCCCAATATTCATCGCTGCATTGTTTACAATAGCCAGGACATGGAAGCAACCTAGATGCCCATCAACTGACGAATGGATAAGAAAGCTGTGGTACATATACACAATGGAATATTACTCAGCATTAAAAATAAATTCATTTGAATCAGTTCTACTCAGGTGGGCGGAACTGGAGCCCATTATCCAGAGTGAAGTAAGCCAGAAGGAAAAACAATACAGTATACTAATGCATATATATATGGAAATTAGAAAGATGGTAACAAGAACCCAACATGCAAGATAGCAAAAGAAATGCAGATGTATAGAACAGACTCGTGGACTCTGTGGAAGAGGGCAAGGGTGGGATGTTATGGGAGAATGGCATTGAAACATGTTAATTATCATATGTGAAATCAATCGCCAGCCCAGGTCTGATGCTCGGGGCTGGTGCAGCGAGATTTCCCGGAGGGGAGGGAGGAGGGATGGGGGTTCTGGAGGGGGAGCATATGTAAACCCATGGCGGTTTCATGTCAATGTATAGCAAAACCAACACAATAAAGTAAAGAAAATTTAAAAAATAATAATAATAAAGATAACTGCCTGACTGAGGGGCTTTCTAGAGAAAACACAGGAATAAAATTGGAGGCAGTAGGTATGGACATGTACTTGATGACACTTTGCTGAAAGATAATGAGAGGAATGGGATGGCATACAGAAAGAATGAGATAAAAAGACAGCTATTTTATTTTTATTTTTTTCTTAATATATATATTTTTCTGAAGTATAGTTGACTTACAATGTTTCAGGTGAACAGCATGGTGATTCAGTTATACATATACACATATATTATTTTTGAAATTATTTCATTTAGTTTATGTTTTCCAACTTTTCCATCTCCTTTTCTTTTTTAATGTTCTTTATCAAGATTTTGTATACATATATGTAAATAATACATGTAGTATATATTTTAGAAAACATGAATTTTTGCCCAACTTAAAAGTTTATGACATTTTCATTCCACTTGTTTGACTTAGTATAAGTAGAATGCTGCATTTCTAATTAAAAAACATAGATATGCGCCAAGCAACAAAGGTTTACTCTATAGCACAGGGCTTCCCTTGTGCTCAGCTGGTAAAGAATCCTCCTGCAATGCAGGAGCCCTGGGTTCGATCCCTGGATTGGGAAGATCCCCTGGAGAAGGAAAATGCTACACACTCCAGTATTCTGGCCTGAAGAATTCCAGGGACTATATAGTCCATGGGGTCTCAAAGAGTTGGACACAACTGAGCGACTTTCACAGGTAACTATAGTCAATATCTTGCAATATCTTGCAATAAACTAAAATGAAAAATAATTCCAAAGATGGTTATTTTTGAAAGATGGGAGCAATAACATATTTCTATGCATATCAACATTGCTATTATTCTAATATGTGTAAATAAAGTGGCCCCAGTTTTCTCATAACGCATTGAACAATCCCAATAACTAACAGTGATTATTATAAATTATGTCTGACCTCTTATTCTATTTTCACATGTACATCAAATCATTTACATTTTATCAGGCTTTGTGAATTACAGGTTCCCAAGATATATACAATGAAATTTTAATTAACAATCAAATTTGTGCATACTAAAAAAATGGTTTTAATGACAAATAGGTGTTAAAAATTAAGATGAACTTGCCACTTGAATATGAGTATGAAACTTGCACTTTCTCAAGTGTTGTAATTAAATATTCCTCTAAAATAAAACTGGTGGGATTATTTTTCAAGACTAGTGCACATATATTCACATAAAATTGGGCATGACTGGGCATAATAGAAGAAATTAATGAAAGGAAAATTTAAGATGGGAATCAGGACGAGAGAGATTTTAATGAGAACTAGTGAATGGTACAATGATCTCCCACAAGGAAGTTCAGAGACTTCATATTTCATGCACGATATGCATGCTGCATGAAGAAGAATTTTTTGGAGGATAAAACCTTGCTGCTGATCCCAGAAAGCAGAACATACTGATTCAATACATGAATTTAGATGCTTCTTTTTGAAATGCCCATGTCCTGCAACTTATAAGAATGATAAAACAGTTTTGTATATGTACCTACCACCCTTTAAGGAAAAAATATTGTGCTCTTAAATCTGTTTCATTTTCTGCCTTATACTATAGGTTGAACCACATGAAATTGCTAATGTTTTGAAAGTAAAAAAAAAATGATTGACTCTTTACAATTTTTTTTTTTAAACCTCATCCATTGGTCCTTTTCAAGAGTATCCTCACATTGTTTACATCTTAAAGAAATCTGCTGAGGTGTATACTACCGGCTGAATAGGTACTAGTCCTGTAGGTATCTTCCTAACTCTTGTTTTGGTTCCCAGTTTCTCTCTTGCCTTCATCTTAACAGATACTTCAAGTCTCTTTTCTGGTGGTTGAATTGACTCCATCCCATTAAGATATCTTTCTTTTGTTATAAGGGTGATTGCTGCACTGTCCTTTTCTGAACAAATGTTGAATATTCAGTCTCTGATAAAAAAAAAAGTGATTTAAGGCAAGTTGTTTTAAATTCCATCATGTCAAATTCAAAAACTAATAGACTTAATGCCAAAATGCCTTTGGTTTCCCGTAATAACTGTGTGCATGCTCAGTTGTGCACGACTCTGCGACCCCACGAACTGCATCCTGTCAGGCTCCTCTGTTCATGGGATTTTCCAGGCAAGAAATACTGGAATGGGTTGGCATTTTCTCTTCCAGGGAATGGATCTTCCTGACCCAGGAATTGAACACACATCCCTTAGGTTTCCTGCATTGGCAAGCAGAGTCTTTACCACTAGCACCACCTGGGAAGCCCCATAATAATTTTTATAATTATTAATATAAATATTAATATTAGGCCCCACAATAATTTTGTACTAACTTTTGTAATTAATTTATTAACTATTGTTAATAAATTTGCATTATTCTTAAACTAGCTAAGTATTGGGTTGGCCAAATATTTCGTTCAGAATTTTCTGTAGTTCAAAGTTGCTCAGTCATGTCCGACTCTTTGTGATCACATGGACTGCAGCATGCCAGGCTTCCATGTCTATAACCAGCTGCCAGAGCTTGCTCAAAGTCATGTCCATTCAGTTGGTGATGCCATCCAAACATCTCATCCTCTGTCATCCCCTTCTTCTCCCGTCTTCGATCTTTCCCAGCATCAGGGTCTTTTCCAGTGAGTCAGTTTTCCACATCAGGTGGCCAAAGTATTGGAGTTTCAGGTTCAACATCAGTCTTTCCAACGACTATTCAGGATTGATTTCCCTTAGGACTGACATGTTTGATTTCCTTGCATTCCAAGTGACTCTCTAGAGTCTTCTCCAACATCACAGTTCAAAAGCATCAATTCTTTGGCACTCAGTTTTCTTTATAGTCCAATACTCACATCCATACGTGACTACTGGAAAAACCATAGCTTTGACTAGTTGAATCTTGTTGGCACAGTAATGATCCTGGTTTTTAATATGCTGTCTATGTTGGTCATAGCTTTTCTTCCAAGGAGCAAGTGTCTTTTAATTTCATGGCTGCAATCACCATCTGCAGTAGTTTTGGAGTCCCCAAAAATAAAGTCTCTCACTGCTTCCATTATTTCCCCATCTATTTTCCATGAAGTGATACCTGAAACAACTCTGGCTAACCCAATATATCAAATTTCAAAGGCAAATATTTGAGTAGCTTCTTTTTTTCTTTATTTTTGTCTGACTTATTCTAGAACTTGAGTAAAAGGGAGGGTTTTTTTTCCCCCAAAACTATAAAATTTTCCTCTTTTCCTCTCATATTTTTCTTCTTTTTTTTTCCCAAAGGATAAAGTTAAACATACATTTCCTTTAATTTTAGGTACATATTTGGCAATACATTTATATGTATTTTCAAAGATGTTTCAACAGGTTGCAGTCCTAATTCTCCATTAGAGTTTTGACTGAAAGCAATTCTAAAGTAAAGTCTTATGTCCTTGGTGGGAGAAGGTACTTCCTCATTGTTTATGTTCCATATCATTAAGCTCTCCTGCTATGCATTAGACAGGGTTTTTACCTTAGTTCAGGCTAGCAATAAAGACAGAATTCAAAGCTTAACCTCCAAAACTTGTCTTCAACTGGGCAAAACTATGTGAAAAATATAATGAAGGTCAAATGAGAATATTCACCATGAAAACTGTTTCTATCAATGGTCTGAATATTATGGAATTCCTAAAAAAAAAATTCTAGTTACTTTTCCAGCCAGTACAGAGCTGCTTGGAAGCTGGAAGGGGTGGTGAGGTACGAAGCAGCTTCTGGAATTTCCGAACACCCCTGGTCAGTACAAGATGGATTCAAATCTTAAGTTACATGGACAGTGTACTACAGCAATTAGATGTCTCACTACCGGACCCTCCAAGCTTGCTCAATGACCATGATATTGGGTTTGTCTTTGAGTACTTTGCCAACAGTCAATTTCACGAAGGCACTGACCATGTCTGCTTCATCAGCCAAAGAAGTTACTCAGCTCATCAAATGCACTGGCAACCCAGCAGAGATTGCTATGTTAATTGAGCTGTTGGACCTTCCAAATAAGAGAGTTATATTTTTAGCCATCAATGATGATTCCACACACGCAGCTGAGGGAACCCACTGGAGCTTGTTGGGTTATCTGCAAGATAAAAGTGGCTTTTTTCATTATGATTCTTATATTAGTAGTAACTCATTCCGTGCAAAGCAGGTAGCAGAGAAACTAGAAGCTTTCTTAGGCAGAAAAGGAAACAAACTGGCCTTTGTGGCAGATAAAGCTCCTGCTCAACAAAACAGCTATGACTGTGGGATGTGAGTGATATGTAACACTGAGGCCTTGTGTGAGAACTTCTTTAGAAAACAGCCAGAATCACTACTGCACCTACTCACTCCTACATATATCACAAAGAAGAGAGAATAATGGAAATATCTCATTGCCAGACATGCTAAAAGTTAGCTGCTGAAATATATCTGACTTTTGAAATCTCATCTTTCTGCCTACCCCCATGTATTGGATGGCTGCAGTCTCAGTGCCTGAGGGAAGATGTCTGGGAGAGGAAAACTTAGAATACTTACTTTATCCTGAGAGAATGCTGTCCTCTGTATTATCCTAATGAAAAGTTTTACTTAACCCTAACTTCAGAGCAATATTAATCACCAAAATTGATTAATTCCCTTTTGGGCTCTCTTATCCACATTTGTTTATTCGAAAGGGGGGGAAATGATCTGTAAAACAAATTAAGAGTATGTGAAATCTAGAAGCAAGAAGAAAATCATAGAGCAACCAAAAACTTACTGCACAGCCCACATATTTCAAGAGACCAACTGGCTAGAAGCAGATCTCAAGACTTAACCTAATTCAAGATCAAAGTATTATCAGTTACTCTGTTGTGTGATATGTCTTCCATTCAATAAGCAAAGGGTTTCCCAGCTATAACCTTTGCCAATACTTGATAAAGATAGTGTTAGCCCAGTCACCCATCTAATTCCTAGAGCACTTTAATAAAGGGAGAATCTTAAATAAATTTTTTGAAATAAATGTCTGTGGTGGACCTCTTGTTTTGTATCTGATATTTACTAAAAGTTGATTTATTTTTGTAAAGGAGGAAAAAGTGATCTTCCTAAACTTGTTCACTTAATTAAAAAATGTAGACAATGTAATTTTTTAAATGAGGAACCAAGAGTAAAAAGAAATGCTATTCCTTCTTGGAAAAAAAAAAAAAATCCTAGTTGACTTCAGGAAGTTTGTGTGTTAGTCATTCAGTTGTATCCAGCACTTTGCTACTGCATGGACTGTAGCCTGCCAGGCTTTTCTGACCATGGAATTCTTCAGGGAAGAATACTGGAGTGTGTTGCTATTTCCTTTTCCAATAGGAAGCTTATGAGGACCTTTTAAGTAATAAATACAAAGGTAATTTAGAGGTAGTTGGACATTTTTGTGAATAAATGCAATATTCTAGTGCCAGGCCAAACTATTTTCACTTAAGCCCAACTGCATCAGAAATTTATGAGTGATCAACAAACTTCTATAAATGTTCTTTTCTTGATCATCTCTACTGTGGGGAGAGGAAGAAAAAAAAATTATCTCCATAGTAACTAAGATTCTGGGATTCTAAAAATCTACATATGTCTCAGTCTTCCTACATTATCCTTAGTTCTATTCTGTTGCTCTTTGGAATAGCAGTGATTTGTCAAAGAAGATTCCTTTGCCCATTATTTTTGATTCAAGGTAAACCTGTGATCCTGGATAAGGCATTTCACTTCTCTGAGGTCCATATACACTTGTCTGTAATCTGAAAGTGTTGGTAACCACATATGATCATTGGTACGAGGATTAAATTCAGTAACACAGTTCAAGTATCTCATAAAGTATGTGTTCAAGAGATAAATTTCATTATGAAAATTTAATCTATTGTTGAATTTCACAACTCTGAGATGAGGTCAACTTTGGGATTCATTTTGCTTCAAAGATTTACTAAGATGGATATGTCTACATTGCAATGGTCAGTTTCATTTTTCTCATTGTTTTAAAACCCTCTGAAATCATTACAGATTCACAAGAAGTTGCAAAAGTACACAGATTCCAGGGAAAACAATCAGAAAAAATATATAAATGTATATATAATGGAAACATTTTTCTGTACACCTTAAACTAACACAACATTGTAAATCAATTCTTGTTCTTCAGTTGCTAAATGTGTCTGACTCTTTGTGACCTCATGGACTGTAGGTCCAGGCTCTTCTGTCCTTCAGTTCTTCCTGGAGTTTGTTTAAATTTATTTCCATTTTGTCAATAATACCAAGATGTCAATATTGAGTCAATAATAATATCAAAAACAACCTCAATTTAAAAAAAAAAAAAGGCATACAGTCCATTTGCCATTCACCTACCTTTCCCAGTGGTGACAACTTACATAACTATAGTCCAATATAAAAACCAGAAGACTGATATGAATTCAATACCATTAACTAGACTATAGACCTTATTCAGTTTTCACCATTATTTATGTGAACACTTTGTGTGTGTGTGTGTGTGTGTATGTATGCATAGAGCAACCCCATGTCTAAAGAGTGGTGGCTGCACAGGCACAGGAGGGCCCAGAGGAGCTACTCCACGTTCAAGGTCAGGAGGGATGGCCGTGAGGAGATACCCCTCGTCCAAGATAAGGAGCAGCAGCAGCACTTTGCTGGAGCAGCTGTGAAGAGATACCCCACACCCAAGTAAGATGGTAGGTGTTGTGACAGGGCATCATAGGGCAGACACACTGAAACCATAATCACAGTAGCCAATCTGATCACACTGACCACAGCCTGTCTAACTCAATGAAACTAAACCATGCCATGTGTGACCACCCAAGACGTATGAGTCATGGTGGAGAGGTCTGACGGATTATGGTCCACTGGAGAAAGGAATGGCAAATCACTTCAGTATTCTTGCCTTGAGGACCTCATGAACAGTATGAAAAAGCAAAAAGATAGGATACGGAAAGATGAACTCCAAAGGTCGGTGGTGCCCAATATGCTACTGGAGATCAGTGGAGAAATAACTCCAGAAAGAATGAAGGGATGGAGCCAAAGCAAAAAACAATATCCAGCTACAGATGTGACTGGAGATAGAAGCAAGGTACAATGCTGTCAAGAGCAATATTGCATAGGAACCTAGGATGTTAGGTCCATGAATTAAGGCAAATTGGAAGTGGTCAGACAGGAGATGGCAAGAGTGACTGTCAATATTCTAGGAATCAGTGAATTAAGATGGACTGGAATGGGTGAATTTAACTCACATGACCATTATATCTACTACTGTGTGCAGGAATCCCTTAGAAGAAATGGAGTAGCCATCATGGTCAACAAAAGAGTTCGAAATGCCATACTTGGATGCAATCTCAAAAATGACAGAATGACTGTGGTTTGTTTCCAAGGCAAACCATTCAATATCACGGTAATCCAAGCCTATGCCCTGACCAGTAATGCTGAAGAAGCTGAAGTTGAATGGCTCTATGAAGACCTACAAGACCTTTAAGAAATAGCACCCAAAGAGGATGTCCTATTCATTATAAGGGACTGGAATGCAAAAGTAGGAAATCGGAAACACCTGGAGTAAGAGGCAAATTTGGCCTTGGAGTACAGAATGAAGCCAAGAGAACGCACTGGTCATAGCAAACACCCTCTTCCAAAAACACAAAAGAAGACTCTACATATTGACATCACCAGATGGTCCACACCGAAATCAGATTGATTAGATTCCTTGCAGCCAAAGATGGAGAAGCTCTATACAGTCAACAAAAACAAGACCAGGAGCTGACTGTGGCTCAGATAATGAACTCCTCATTGCCAAATTCAGATATAAATTGAAGAAAGTAAGGAAAACCAAGAGACCATTCAAGTATGAACTAAATAAAATCTCTTATGATTATACAGTGGAAGTGAAAAATAGATTTAAGGGAATAGATCTGATAGACAGAGTGCTTGATGAACTATGGACAGAGGTTAATGATATTGTACAGGAGACAGGGATTAAGACCATCCCCACGGAAAAGAAATGCAAAAAAGGAAAATGGCTGTCTGAGGAAGCCTTACAAATAACTGTGAGAAGAAGAGAAGCAGAAAGCAAAGGAGAAAAAGAAAGATATTCCTATCTGAATGCAGAGTTCCAAAGAATAGCAAGGAGAGATAAGAAAGCCTTCTTCAGTGATCAATGCAAAGAAATAGAGGAAAACAACAGAATGGGAAATACTAGAGATCTCTTCAAGAAAATTAGAGATATCAAGGGACAATTTCCTGCAAAGATGGGCTCAATAAAGATTAGAAATGGTATAGACCTAACAGAAGCAGAAGATCTTAAGAAGAGGTGGCAAGAATACACAGAAGAACTATACAAAAAAGATCTTCATGACCCAGATAATCATGATGGTGTGATCCCTCACCTAGAGCCAGATACCATAGAATGTGAAGTCAAGTGGACCTTAGAACGCATCACTACGAACAAAGCTAGTGGAGGTGATGGAATTCCAGTTGAGCTATTTCAAATTCTAAAAGGACGCTGTGAAAGTGCTTCACTCAATATGCCAGCAAATTTGGAAAACTAAGCAATGGCCACAGGACTGGGAAAGATGTCTTCATTCGTATCCCAAAGAAATGCAATGTCAAAGAATGCTCAAACTACCACAAAAAAATTGCACTCATCTCACACACTAGTAAAGTAATGCTCAAAATTCTCCAAGCCAGGCTTCAACAATATGTGAACCGTGAAATTCCAGATGTTCAAGCTGGATTTAGAAAAGACAGAGGAACCAGAGATCAAATTGCCAACATACCCTGGATCATCAAAAAAGCAAGAGAGTTCAAGAAAAAACATCTATTTCTGCTTTATTGACTATGCCAAAGCCTTTGACTGTGTGAATCACAATAAACTGTGGAAAATTCTTAAAGAGATGGGGATACCAGGCCACCTGATTTACCTCTTGAAAAACGTGTATGCAGGTCAGGAAGCAACAGTTAGAACTGGACATGGAACAACAGACTGGTTCCTAATAGGAAAAGAAGTACATCAAGGCTGTATATTGTCATCCTGCTTATTTAACTTATATGCAGAGTACATCATGAGAAACGTTGGGCTGGAAGAAGCACAAGCTGGAATCAAGATTACTGAGAGAAATAGCAATAACCTCAGATAAGCAGACAACACCACCCTTATGGCAGAAAGTGAAGAGGAACTAAAAAGCCTCTTGATAAAAACGAAAGCAGAGAGTGAAAAAGTTGGCTTAAAGCTCAACATTCAGAAAACTAAGATCATGGCATCTGGCTCCATCACTTCATGGCAAATAGATGGGAAAACAGCGGAGTCAGTGTCAGACTTTATTTTTGGGGGGCTCTCCAATATCACTGCAGATGATGATTGCAGCCATGAAATTAAAAGACACTTACTCTCTGGAAGGAAAGTTATGACTAACCTAGGAAGCATATTTAAAAGCAGAGGCATTACTTTGCCCACAAAGGTTCGTCTAGTCAAGGCTATGATTTTTCCAGTAATGTATGATGACTACTGGATCTCACTGGATGTGAGAATTGGACGGTGAAGAATGCTGAGTGCCTAAGAATTGATGTTTTTGAACTGTGGTGTTGGAGAAGAGTCTTGAGAGTCCCTTGGACTGCAAGGAGATCCAACAAGTCCATCCTAAAGGAGGTCAGTCCTGGGTATTCATTGGAAAGACTGATGTTGAAATTGAAACTCCAATTCTTTGTGAAAAGTTAACTCATTGGAAAAGACCCTAATGCTGGGAATGATTGGGGGCTGGAGGAGAAGATGTTGAAAGAGGATGAGATTGTTGGATGGCATCACTGAGTCAGTGGACATGGGTTTGGGTAGACTCCAGGAGTTAGTAATGGACAGGGAGGCCTGGCGTGCTGTGATTCATCAGGTCTCAAAGAATCAGACATTAGTGAGCGACTGAACTGAACTCTATGCATAAAGGAGTGTTTAGTTATAGGCAGTGCTTTCTACTTACAAATTAGTGAAACCACTCCTAAAATCAAGGTACAGAATTGCTCCATCACCATAAAGGAACTCTTCCTGCTATCTGTTTATGTTGACAGCATTCCTACCTTCCAACATTGGCCCTTTCCTTTCGGCAACCACTAATTTATTCCCCACATTTATTGTTTAGTGATTTGGAGATTGTTATACAAATGGACTCTTTCATGTGTCTCATATTTCTTTTTCTTCTTTTTTTTTTCTTTTCCTTTTCACTCTTTATACAATCTTCCATTTCTCTTACCATCAGAAACCACTTTCCCCTAAAGTCCAATGCATATGAAAAAAGCTGATGTGTTTTTACTTAAAAAAAAAAAAAAAATCTAAATCATCTTTTAGGCAGTGGGCAACTCCTAATCAGTTTAAAGTCTTTGGTATGATATTACTTTTATTTTAAAAAAAAAAAAAAAAAAACAGGATGCTGATGCTAGATACAGGGTACTCAGGGCTGGTGCACAGGGATGACCCAGACAGATGGAATAGGGAAGGAGGTGGGAGGGGGTTCTGGAAGGGGAACACATGTATACCCATGGCATATTCATGTCAATGTATGGCAAAACCAACACGATAATGTAAAGACAAAAAAAAAATCCCTGAATGTTCTTCAATTTATTAAATAGTCACTTGCCTCCCTCCTGTCTTTATTTCCTCTTGCTGCGTAACCAATTATCACAAATGAATGGACCTAAAGCAAAAACAAAAAAATATTTATCTTATGATTGGGTCAGTAGTCCAGACTTAGTAAGAATGATTGGTTTCCCTGCTAAGATCTCACAGACTGAAACCAAGATGTGGGCTATATCAGGCTCTAATCTGGAGCCTCTGGGAAATAAATCATCTCCAGCTTCATTCAGGTTGTATTCAGTTCTCTGCAGTTGTAAGACCAAGATTACATTTCCTTGCTAGCTGGAAGGTCTAGCTATTGTTCTGATGTGTCCCTTAGCTTATAAAATCTGCTCACATCCCTTGGCTCACAGCCCTGTTCATCTCAGAAGCCAATAATAGTGCACAGAATTTTTCTTGTCTTTTGGGTTTTTATGATTTCATCTTTCACTTCTCCTTTTAAAGGCTCATGTGATTATGTCTATGTAGTAGATGCCTGCTCACTTGTGTCTAACTCTTTCCAATCCCAGAAGCTGTAGCCTGTCAGGATCTTCTGTCTGTGGGATTTCCCAGGCAAGTATTCTGGAGTGGACTGCTATTTTCCTCCTCCAGATGTTCTTCTTGACCCAAGGAACAAACCCACATCTCCTGTGTCTCTGCACTGCAGGTGGATTCTTTACCTACCGAGCCATCGAGGAAGCCGCAAGTGACACTAGAGGACAGGGATGATGGGAGTTACTATTTGTCAGCCAAAAATCTCCACTTTTTGTTTGTTGATAAGATTGTTATGCTTCTGTTTGTGTGTGTCTATGTGTCTGTGTTTGTATTTGTGTGTGTGTTTGGCTTCCATGAAGATCAGTTGATTCACAAAATGTTAAACTTCAAATGACAAGTCCTGAGCCCTAACTTCTTCTGTTTAAGACTTAACAAAAAAGTCTAAGAGAAGGTTTGCTTATATTTATAATGGAATCATTGTTTTTCTTCCTATATAGTAGCAAGGCAGTGTTTTATTTTATTTATTTAATTTATTTTGTAAATACACTTTAATTTATTGCTAGGCTCTGTGATATATACCTCAGGAAGAAATAGACACTTTTATTCATAATAGTGTCAACAGTGAAATTACCCCCTCTTCTTTTAAAATGGTATTAATCTTAGTCTCCATGATGGTTTGTTGGTAGAAAGGATAATGGGCATAAAATTGGATTAAAATTTTAGAAGAAAATCTGTTTCAAAATAATACTGGAGATTAAACAGGTTAGACCATTTTCGTTACAGTAGAACTAAATACCAAAACCATGGCCAAATTGTGTCTCCCACACACAACCAGCAAGGTAGTTGTGCCTTCCTCATGCATCTACTTTACAGTATAGAGAACCTAAACATTTAATGGACAAAAAGATAGTTGGTAAATGATATTGCTTAACTGATGAAAGTTGCAAAACTGAACACAGCTATTGTTTATTGCAACCAAATATTCAAGAACATTCATAAGTGGCATGCAAGCAGGTATTATAAATGGACTATATTTACAAGTATGCAGTTTTTCTAAGACAAGTTTGACAAATAGATGGTATTGTTTCTGATGGTTGTGTTTTTGGAATAGTACTTCACTAGGAAATATAATTCATCCTAGTGCTCTCCGCAACTATGAGCAACACTGTAGAAAACTTCTCGCTATGAGTGGAAGCCAAAATTACATTTTCTGGAGTTAAATAGAAGCATTCTTCTCTCTGATCAAATTTTAATGAAACAATTCAGAGGAAAATCATCATCTTACTTCAAAAATTGTTTTTACTGAAAATATAATAAATTCCAGCCTTGAGGCACAATCAGAGCTTCTCCACTTGGCTCTTCACTGCTGGCTGCATCAAATTGATAAAGACCTGCACTTCAACACTGGCCATGAATTCAAGGTCAATTTAATGTTCACTGGGCACTGATTAAAGCGTAATTCATATGTTCTCTCAATCAACAGAATAATGGAAACTTTGGAATATGGCCAGAAAATGTTATTTAAGCTTCACTTTTGTCTTCCATAATTTTAAAAGTACATTTCCTATTTATTATTTCAACCGCAATTTAATTCTCTGGGTCCTTGGGGATCTAGTTAGAACCACAGAGCACATAGCCTTAAGGTAGTTCAGAAAACACCTAATTCAAGCCATTTTCTGTACGGATAAAGAATGCAAAGTCCCAAAGGGATCTGAATAAACCAGTGTTAACTGAAAGGTCACCCAGGACAAGGGAACTGGTGAGTATATAATCTTGAGGTGTTGTGAAGAATCTTGCTGCTTCGCATTTTGTGAAAACAGTGAGTTCATTTTAAAAACATAGTTTAATTTTTAAATCATATATATTTATTAGAAATGAGGGGGGAAAGTCATAAATTATAGAAAAGTAAAGGAAAACAAATAAAAATGACTCCAACTTCCTATTTCAGAAATAACCATTTCATACATTTTTACGAACATTATTCCAGATATCATTTATATCTATAAATAGAAGGGAGAAAGGAGAAAAGGTACATAAACAGAGAGAAAAGAGGCAGAGAAATTTTAACTTATAAAGAGACAGAATAAATAGTTAAAAACCAGGATTATAGCAGGCATGTTATTTAAATAAAGCATACATTTTATCCTGTAAAAATCTGAAGTAAAGAATTGCAGATAGATATTATTGTAAGACAGACATGCAGAAATATTTTTCAAAAAATGATATAAATATTTAAAGTTCATCTTAATTTTAAAGAACATATTTTATCCATGTTGAGTATCCACTGATTTTTTCTTAAGGCAAGAAATTAGCTCATATGTAATACCGCTGTCTTTTCTCACTTCATATCCAGATTTTTTTAAATTTAAACTATGATTTGTACATTGTTAAAATTTGTTGATTTGTATCTTCGAATCTACATTTTATAATCTACCAGGTAATAGTACTCAACTAAGCTGGAACAGTATGTGAACTAAGAACTTCAAGATGTACAAGCTGAATTTAGAAAAGGCAGCGGAACCAGAGATCAAATTACCAACATTCAGTGGATCATAGAAAAAGTAAGAGAATTCCAGAAAAACATCTACTTCTGCTTCATTGGTTATGCTAAGGCCTTTGACTTGGATCACACCAAACTGTGGAAAATTATTAAAGGGATGGGGATACCAGACTATGTTATCTGCCTCCTGAGAAACCTCTATGCAGGTAAAGAAGCAGCAGTTAGAACTGGATATGGAGCAAATGACTGGCTCAAAATTAGGAAAGGGCTATATCAAATCTGTATATTGTCACCCTGCTTATTTAATTTATATGTAGACTGCATCATATGAAATACTGGGCTGGATGAAGCACAAGTTGTAATCAAGATTGCTCAGAGAAATATAAATAACCTCAGATATGCAGATGATACCACCCTATGGCAAAAAGCAAAGAACTAAAATGCCTCTTGATGAAGGTGAAATAGGAATGTGAAAAAGCTGGCTTAAAACTCAACATTCAAAAAACTGAGATTATGGCATACAGTCCCATCACTTCATGGTAATAGATTGGGAAACAATGAAAAGAGTGATGGGCTTTATTTTATTGGGCTGCAAAATCACTGCAAATGGTGACTATAGCCATGAAATTAAAAGATGTTTGCTCCTTGGAAGGAAGTCTATGGCAAACCTAGACAGTGTATTAAAAAGCAGAGACATCACTCTGCTGACAAAGATCCATCTAATCAAAAGCTATGGTTTTTCCAGTAGTCATGTACGGAGTGGGAGAGGGTGTGGGAGGTAATGTCATCCTGGAGAATGTGCACCTGTAAACCAGGGATAAGATCTTGAATTTGGGGTCAGGCTGGAGATAGGATGAATCCCCCCGAACAGTGTCTGGGGATGGAGTTCATCCTTGAGACTGTGGATATGTGACTTCAGGAGCAGGGTCTGTGAAGGACTCACTGTGAGAGTTGGATTATAAAGTGCCGAGGTCCAGCCCCAGCGGGGTCCGGAGGTCTTGAGGGATGAGTGGCGTCGGCAGAAGAACTGAGCTGAGTTGATGTGTGGTGATGGAGCAGTCTCTCTTTATTGCTGTTAGTTTGTGGGATGATGGAGAAGTCTCTCCAAAAGGAGATGGAGAAGTCTCTCAGTTTATTATTGTTGGTTTACAGTTTTATAGCCAAAAGACATCCCCATTACATCATTACATCACCTATCATTCTATACAATTTTTGTTTTCTACCTTCCATAGCAACCTTATCATTGAGCTCATTCCCCAAATTATCATGAAACATTCCCCTTGAAGAAGTCAGATTTCTATGTAATTAGATTTAACAATAGTATGTTTACCATTTGAATGTCTTCAGTATACTTCATTCAATCATGATAAGTACATTAACCTAAGTAGAAAGGTTACGTTTCTCTTATCAGGTACAACTATGTAGAAGCTAGAGGGAAGGGCTAAAGCTTGAGACTGTTTATTCTAGTAACCTACTTCAGTTCTTAGGGGATAGAGGAAAGAGGACAAAGAGACAGTTTAGAAAGAGGAAAGAGGACTAAGAGACAGTTTAGGAGCACTGCTTTAGCGATAAAAGCCTATTAACCTTATAACTACTATAATGAATTCCTATGTCTACATTATCCTAAAGCAATTAATATCTCCAACTATGCTGGCCACAGTTACGAGCATTCCTAAGTCCCAATCCAGCCTGATTTCTTCAAGGAAGAGAGCCTCCTCCGTGGAGTGGTCAGGGGAGTGGGAGGTGGAAAGGTGACCCAAGTACGAGCCTTTCTGGTGGTGGCCTTGTCATGACCCCCAGAGAACTCTTGGTAAACTCCCCAGTAATTAGTAGGAGGAGTAGTAATCTATTTAAATGTCCCTTTCATTCCTCCTTAGCCCCCGGGGAAGGTGATCCACCTTCCCTGATCCTCTGGTTGATAAGGTCTTGGGGGATTATCTCAGGACAAATTCTTTCCAACTGGGACTGACCTACTGAGATGAGCCAATGTTCCAAGCAAGGACAGAACTTCCAAGAAAAATACCAGGGTGGGGCTTTCCCAGGATGCCCCATAAAGAAAGTCAGCTTTGCAATTTATTTCTTAGTCTCTTGACCTTGTCATCCGAACAAGGGGACATTCTGACGGCTCCCAGCAATAAAGAAAGATGAGCACTAAATAATTGATGCTTTTGAACTATGTGTGGTGTTGGAGAAGACTCTTGAGAGTCTCTTGGACTCAAAGATCAAACCAGTCATTCTTAAAGGAAATCAATCCTGAGTATTCATTGGAAGGACTGATGGTGAAGCTGAAACTCCAATACTTTGGCTACATGATGCAAAGAACTGACTCATTGGAAAAATCCTGATATTGGGAAAGATCAAAAGCAAGAGAAGGGGACAAGAGAGGATGAGACGGTTGGATAACATCAATGACTCGATAGACATGAGTTTGAACAAACTTGGGGAGATAATGAAGCATAGGGAAGCCTGGCATTTTGTAGTCCATGCGGTAGAAATTAGCGGACATGACTGAGGGATGGAACAACAACAAATCCATTCTACTTTAATAGAAGCAAGCTCTCACTACCAAATATTTTTAACAGTGCATTTTATTTTCAAGTTACTCTTTTGGACTCATTTCATAGTTGGATTGAGTTTTCATTTTTGTTCTCAAGTAAGAGTCTCTTTGGCATAGTTTCTCAAAATGTTAAATGATTTTATAGGTATTTGTAACCTGAAAATTAAAATGGAAATTTGGGGCTTGTCCAGTAATCCAGTGGTTAAGATTCTGAGCTTCCACTGCAGAGGGCATGGGTTCAGTGCCTAACTGGAAACTAAGATCCCACATGCTCCAAAGCACAGCCAAAAGAAAATAGAAGTAAAATCTGATGCAAGAATAAATTCGTGTGAACAACAAAATTAAAAGTAATAATAAAATAACTTGGACATACTGTTAGAGAATCATTTGCTTACTTTTCCTCAGAATATTGTAAGAATTGCTCCATTATTTTTTAAACCAATTAATCGAGGTATGATTGACATGACAAAGTGAAAGAAAGTGAAATTGCTTAGTCATGTCCGACTCTTTGAGAATCTATTGACTGTAGCCTGCCAGCCTCCTCCATCCACGGAATTTTCCAGGCAAGGATACTGGAGTGGGTTGCCATTTCCTTCTCCAGGGGATCTTCCTGACCCAGGGATCAAACCCAGGTGCCCCACATTGCAGACAGACTCTTTATCATCTGAGACACCAGGGAAGTTTCAAAGCTGTATATATTTAATGTGTACAACCTGATGAGTTTAAAGACAACTCTACCCTGTATGACCATCACCACAATTTACTCCAGAAACGTAAACTGCTTCTCTGTGGCTATCTGAGAGCAACCTGAATTTCCTTTTGAATTGCTTTTACTACTGGGATCCCTGTATGTTTGGAATTGTTGACAGTTCATTGCTCATTCTTCTGAAATGTTTTTTGACACACAGAATGTCCCTTGAAGCCATAAACAGAATTGTTCATTTAGATGATTTAATTAGATGCATTTTTTCTTCAACTATCTTTGTTCTTTTAGTCAAAAGCATTAATTGCAAGTATTTTAAATCCTCTTGCTCTATCTTTTGTATCTTTTACTTTTCTAACTTTAATTTTACATATTTTGTACTTTTCATTTCCACTGTGTCTCTCCATGTACTGCCCACTATGTTTATTCTGGTGCTATTTTTCCCCTGTGATATTAAATTTCAGAATCTCTGCATTTCATTCTGACCATTAGGATTCCTTTCTACATCAGGGATTTCCTCTGCCATTCTCTCTCAACTGAAAAGTTAGGTCACAGTCAAATATAACATCACTGTAAGTGTATGATTTTTTCCCTCTAGTTTCAACTCCCCTGAGGTCTTCCACTACATAAGGACAGTGTCCCCATTTCCCTTGGCCTAGAAACTTACTCAAGTCAGTTAAATAGTGAATTGGAAAATGTAGAACTTACTTTTAACACATACTTTAACCCTATAACTGGTTTCATATTTTTTAATTTCATTAATTTCTTTGTTTTTCAGAATATTTCAACAAAAAGTGGAAATAAATGTATCTCATTACAACCATCTTTTTGATTAGTAATCATGAAAACATTTTCACCTGGGATAAGTCAGATAAACTGGAGTCAGTAGTGGATTTCTCTTGGTCATCTTTCACTTGATTTTGCTCTGGTTACCAGTAGCCCTCAAATTTCTCTGACTTGCAAAAATGAGGGTTTATTTACTTCTAATGCTCCATCTCCATCATTATTGTTTTCATTTTGAAACCCAGAGTAATGAAACAACCAGTCTCTGGAAATTGCTATTATGATGATATAAAATACTACAGAATGGCTCTTAAAGTTTCTGCTGGCAAGAGGAATGTTCCTTTGCTGATCATAGTCAGAGATCCAAAGAAAGACACATGACTAAATGTGACTTTAAAGGTATAGTAGCTAACAGTTAACATATACCTGGAGGAAGGAGAAAAAACTGCTTGAGATTTGTAATAAAATCTAAATCTGACCATCTCCTGAATCCTAAGTGTTCACCTTTTATTTAATAGGAAAATTTAACTCAGCCGTTCTTCCCAAGGAAAATTCTTAAAGAGATGGGAATACCAGACCATCTGACTTGTCTCTTGAGAAACGTGTATGCAGGTCAGGAAGCAACAGTTAGAACTGGACGTGGAACAACAGACTGGTTCCAAATAGGAAAAGGAGTATGTCAAGACTGTATATTGTCACCCTGCTTATTTAACTTATATTCACAGTACATCATGAGAATGCTGGGCTGGAAGAAGCACAAGCTGGAATCACGATTGCTGGGAGAAATAGCAATAACCTCAGATATGCGAACGACACCACCCTTATGGCAGAAAGTGAAGAGGAACTAAAAAGTTTCTTGATGAAAATGAAAGAGGAGAGTGAAAAAGTTGTTTTAAAGCTCAACATTCAGAAACTAAGATCATGGCATCCAGCCCCATCACTTCATGGCAAATAGATGGGGAAACAATATCAGACTTTATCTTTTTGGGCTCCAAAATCACTGCAGATGGTGATTGCAGCCAGGAAATTAAAAGACACTTACTCCTTGGAAGGAAAGTTATGACCAACATAGACAGCATGTTAAAAAGTAGACACATTACTTTGCCCACAAAGGTTAATCTAGTCAAGGCTATAGTTTTTCCAGTAGTCATGTATGGATGTGAGAGTTGGATGGTGAAGAAAGCTGAGTGCTGAAGAACTGATGCTTTTGAACTGTGGTATTGGAGAAGACTCTTAAGAGTCCCTTGGACTACAAGGAGAGCCAACCAGTCCGTCCTAAAAGAGATCAGTCCTGGGTGTTCATTGGAAGGACTGATGTTGAAGCTGAAACTCCAATACTTTGGCCACCTCATACCAAGAGTTGACTCATTGGAAAAGACCCTAAAGTTGGGAAGGACTGAAGGCAAGAGGAGAAGGGGATGACAGAGGATGAGGTTGTTGGATGGCATCACTGACTCAATGGACATGAGTCTGGATAAACTTCAGGAATTGGTGATGGACAGGGAAACCTGGCGTGCTGCAATTCATGGGGTCCCAAAGAGTCAGACAGACATGACTGAGTGATTGAACTGAGCTGAACTTCTTCCCAAGAAGAAACACAACGTCATTCAATCACAGATGTACTTCCTAGTTTTAATGTCCTCACTCATCTAACAGAGTGATGACATTGGGGTGGCTTGATTATATTTACTACATTCATTGTAAAAATAAAGAGAACCACATGAAAAATATTGGTCCACAGTATTTATGAAATTTTGACAAGGAAAAGTTAAGAGGTACCCAAGATGTGTCATGTGTCTTAAGTCTCAGGTCTCTTCTCCAGGCTGCTGTACTTCATGGATCCTTGCTGTGCTATGTCTGAGGATCTTCTTTTTTTTCCCATTCTTCTTGGCCCATTTTAAGAGGGACTTTCCAGCCTGCTTCTTCCCTATGAGAAAGTTAGTAACTTAATAAGCAATTAATGTCTTAAACTGTTACTGTATCTTTTGATTCAAACTTGTAGCTCATTGAGTAGTACAGTTCTCTCCAAACCTTATTTGATCTTCTGTCTACTGCATTCACTTCCAGTTGGTTCTGTGTGACAATTATTTTTATTGATAATTATTTTTTAGATAGGCTTCTCACTTTACATTTAGTTATAGGTATATTGAACATATACCTGTTTCATGGGAGAGCCACATCTTAGATATCTTCTCTGAGTGATACTTCCCACACACACACATTTTAATCAATTCAGACATTTTAACAACCATTGTACCTGCAATACAGTTGATTGAATCATTTTATAAAGTTAGGTTTTAATAATAATTTGTTGCTAAAAAAAATCCTAGTTTTATCTTTTCCAGTTGTAAACAAAAATCAGTTCCAGAGTCCTTGTTCTCTTTAATGTTTGCCTAATTATGTGCAAGGGTTTTTTCTACTTGTCCTGAGTTTTTCTGTTTCTTGGAAAATAATATCAAATGAGAAAGTAGCATCCAAGTTATGTCAATTATCCCTCTAGCTCTTCACCAAAAGTTCATAATCATTTAGTACGTTACACAGTTTCCGTAATACTACTAGTGACAACCCAGCTCTTTTGACACCACTAATGAGTGTCTTTTTTCCAGTCTATCAGTTCAGTTAAGTCACTCAATGGGTCCTACTCTTTGTGACTTCATGGACTGCAGAATGCCAGGGTTCCATTTCTGTCACCAAATCCTGGAACTTGCTCAAACTCATGTCCCTGAAGTCAGTGACATTATCCAACCATCTCATCCTTTGCCATCCCCTTCTCCTCCCGCCTTCATTTTTTCCCAGCATCAGGGTCCTTTCCAATGAATCATTTCTTCATATCAGGTAGCCAAAATATTGGAGTTTCAGCTTTACCAGCAGTCCTTCCAATGAATATTCAGGACTTATTTCCTTTAGGATTGACTGGTTTGAACTCCTTACATTCCAAAGGACTCTCAAGAATCTTCTCCAACACCACAGTTCAAAAGCATCAATTCTTTCACTCTCAGCTATTTTATGGTCCAAATCTCACATCCATACATGAATATTGGAAAAAATTATAGCTTTGACTAGGGAGAACTTTGTTGGCAAAGTAATGTCTCTGCTTTTTAATATGCTGTCTAGGTTAATCATAGCTTTTCTTCCAAGGAGCAAGTGTCTTTTAATTTTATGGCTGCAGTCACCATCTGCAGTGATTTTTCAGCCCAAGAAAATAGTCTCTCACTGTTTCCATTGTTTCCCTATCTATTTGCCATAAAGTGATAGGACCAGATGCCATGATCTTAGTTTTCTGAATGTTGAATGTTAAGTCAGTTTTGTCATTCTCCTCTTTCACTTTATCAAGAGGCTCTTCAGTTCCTCTTCACCTTCTGCCATAAGGGTGGTGTCATCTGCATATCTGAGGTTATTGATATTTCTCCCAGCAATCTTAACTTCATCTTGTGCTTCATCCAGCCTGGCATTTCATATTTCATTCTGCATATAAATTAAATAAGCACAGTGACATTATATAGCCTTGAAGTACTCCTTTCCCAATTGTAACCAGTCTGTTATTCCATGTCCAGTTCTAACTGTTGCTTCTTGATCTGCATACAGATTTCTAAGGAGGCAGGTCAAATGGTCTGGTACTCTCATCCCTTTAAGAATTTTTCACAGTTTGTTGTGATCCAAAGAGTCAAACGCTGTGGCATAGTCAATAAAGCAAAAGTAGATGTTTTTCTGGAACCCTCTTGCTTTTTTGATGATTCAGCAGATGTTGGCAATTTGATCTCTGGTTCTGAAGCCTGTCTTGGAGAATTTTGAGCATTACTTTACTACGTGTGAGGTGAGTGCAACGGTGTGGTAGTTTGAGCATTCTTTGGAATTGTCTTTCTTTGGAATAGGAATGTAAAGTGACCTTTTCCAGTCCTGTGACCATTGCTGAGTTTTCCAAATTTACTGGCATAATGAGTGCAGCACTTTCACAGCATTACCTTTTAGGATTTGAAATAGCTCAACTGGAATTCCATTACCTCCACTAGCTTTGTTTGTAGTGATGCTTTCTAAGGCCCACTTGACTTCACCTTCCAGATCTGGCTCTAGTGGAGTGTGAGTGATCACACCTGTTCATTTCCAAGGCAAACCATTCAATGTTATGGTAATCCAAGCCTATGCCCCAAACAGTAATGCTGAAGAAGCTAAAGTCGAATGGTTCTATGAAGACCTATAAGATCTTTTAGAACTAACACACAAAAAAGATGTCCTTTTCAATATAGGGGCCTGGAATGCAAAAATAGGAAGTCAGGAAACTCCTGTAGTAACAGGCAAATTTGGCTTTGGAGTACAGAATGAAGCAGGGCAAAGGCTAATAGAGTTTTGCCAAGAGAACACACTGGTCATAGCAAACACCCTCTTCCAACAACATAAGAGAAGACTCTACACATGGACATCACCAGATGGTCAACACTGAAATCAGATTGATTATATTCTTTGCAGCCAAAGATGGAGAAGCTCTATACAGTCAGCAAAAACAAGACTGGGAGCTGACTGTGGCTCGGATCATGAACTCCTTATTGCCAAATTCAGACCGAAATTGAAGAAAATAGGGAAAACCATTAGACCATTCAGGTATGACCTAAATCAAATCCCTTATGACTATACAGTGGAAATGAGAAACAGATTTAAAAGACTAGATCTGATAGAGTGCCTAATGAACTATGGATGGAGGTTCATGACATTGTACAGGAGACAGGGATTAAGACCATCCCCAAGAAAAAGAAATGCAAAAAAGCAAAATGGCTGTCTGAGGAGGCCTTACAAATAGCTGAGAAAAGAAGAGAAGTGAAAAGCAAAGGAAAGATATTCCCATCTGAATGCAGAATTCCAAAGAATAGCAAGGAGAGATAAGAAAGCCTTCCTTAGCACTCAATGCAAGGAAATAGAAGAAAACAACAGAATGTGAATGACTAGCGACCTCTTCAAGAAAATTAGAGATACCAAGGGCACTCATCTCGGTGATTAACTGAGATTCCTTCCGTGTTTCCCATAGCTTTTGTGGCTGAGCAGAATCTTTGGTGGTTGGTTTGGACAGATGTTGAGTCCACCATCTCCCCAGATTACTGGCATTCTAATGAAAGGTACCTTTCCTTTCTATCATTTGCGTGTATTGATTTTGTCAGGAGTGAGTAGAGGGAACCCCCCACTCCCACCAGTCTATTTGATAACATAATTATTATTACAGACAGTGCTCCCACACATCCCTAAACTGTTTTATTGATTTTTGTACTGTACTTATCACTGTCTAACCAGCTTCAATACTTATTACTTTATTGTTTGCCCCTATCTGCTAGCATGCATGCTCTATGCAGATATACATATTTATCTACTTTGTGAGAAGTTACAGAAAATTAAATATTCAAGAATATACTTCTGAACAAAGGACAAAATAATGGTGCATAATATATAATACAGAACAGGATTACCTTTTACTGAGCCACTAGGAGTCAGTAAAAAAAAAAAAAGTGGCTGTTGTTATGTTTCAGATGTTTTTTATATGCAATTCCATCTATTATGAAAAATAATAGTGAGGAAGGCATTAGTGTACCCATGTGTCAGATGAGAAAATTGAGACTCAGATCGAATTACTACTAAGTAGCAGAAGTGTGATTCTAACTAGGTCTGTCTCTCCACTCAAATTCATCAACATAAAATAACAACACAATTTGTTTAAAATAGCAACCTCTTGGTAATCCTGATATTTTGGAATAGAAACTTTATTTGCATCGTGTTTATTATTATCATCTCTTTCTTGCAGAAAATGAAAAGAAAAAATTACACTAAATCTATTGAAGTAATGTGTAACTTTTCTGTTCATAAATTGAACAGAGACAGGAAATGGAAGACTCATTTGCATAATGCAGTCAAATCACATTATCTGGTCCCTTCCCCTGCAAATCTTCCACAAATTATAGAGCTTCCTGACAAACTAAAATTGAAAATGAATTTCCACATTAGTTATAATTACCAGGGAAGCAAAATGAAGTTTGTCAGAAATCCATATTTTGTGAACTTCAAACAATATGTCCACAAGAAAATTCTTAAAAATGAATTTCATTGTAAAATAACCTTCCATGTTAAATGTGCATGTAGAAAGATACAAATTTGGTTCTCCCTTTTTCCCCTTTTCAGGATTGCATTACTTATATTTTAACTCCCTTATCACCTGTGATTCTCTCTCCATTTCTTAATCAGATAAACCATCTGCACTTACATTCTGATTTAGCCCCCCATGGTCAGTGAAATAATGGATCCCTATAGATGTCCACATCCTTATCCATAAAGACATAGAAATGGGAACTTAGCAGATTTGATTAAGTTATATATCTTGACAGGGGGAGTTATCTTGGACTAAAATTCACCCATTGTAGTCACATGAGTCTTCATAATAGAAGAGCAGGTGGATCAGAGTCAAGGCAGTGTGATGATGGGAGCATGGATTGAAGTGATGTGATCTGAAGGCAGAAGAAGGTGCTACAAGCCAAGAAATGTAAGTTGTGTTTATAGGAGAACAAATCAATGGTTTCTCCCCTGGAACTTCTAGGAGACATGGGACTCCGTCAATGCCTTGATTTTAGCCCTGTAGCAAGACTCACTTTGGACTTTTAACCTTCAGATAATAGTTTGTGTTGTTTTGAACTGTTTGGTTTGGGGTGATTTATTACAGCATTAAAATAAAACTAATACAGTCTCCCCACTCTTCTCTTTCTTTATCACCAATTCCATAACATTTTTTTTAAGGCCTTTACAAAGTTCATGTGGAAAGCAATCTGTTCCAGAAGTCCTTCAGCAGGATTTAGACAATGCTTATTTTTAGAATTCAAGGAAAGGTGTGTTTTTAAAGCATCATAGTATTAAACAGCTTCTTAACACAAAAAAATTACATATATGTATAAATTTAGATAATGCCTTAAATGTGTGGTCATAGGTTCATTTTTTTTTTCTACTCAAGAAACCTTTCCAAATACCTACCAAATCACTTGACTATTCTGTAAGATTACTATTAAAATCAGGAAAACTCCACATATTCTTATGACCTCCCCCCAGATAGAACAGCATAAAGTCTAGTAATTCAACCATAAAAGCAACTCATGAAAGCCAACAAGATGAGCACTGAAATAAAAGGTCTTAGTCCAAAAGACAAGGTGATTCTCAAAAGTAAATGAAGGCTCTGCAAAAACTCTGATGGAGAAAAAACATCTGGAACAGGTTATGGGTAATTTTGAAGTTAGAGAAGGATCACATGATTCTAGTTAGATATTGGAAATATATGAAATAGAATGTTCTGGGCAGTTATATGCATTGTTAACTGTTGCCTTCTCTCTGAAAATATATTTTTTAATTACTAAGCATTATTTTTAGAGAAGTTTTAGGTTTATAAATAGTTGAAAAGATAGTAGAGACAGTTCCCTTATATGCTCTCTCACTCCTTTCCCCTTTTATTTTCCATTATTAACATGCTACTTGATGTGGTATATTCATCACAATAAATCAACATAGAAACATTATAGTTAAATAAAATCCATAGCTATGTGGAGTTTCACTCTTTAATGTTGTGCAGCTCTATATATTTTGAAAAATGCATAATGTCGTGTGTGCCATTACATATCACACAGCTCCATTGATCTAAACACCTAGTTATTTTTAAAAAATATACCTATATATTAACATTGGGCTTCCCAGGTGGCATTAATGGTAAAGAACCTAAGCTGCCAATGGAGGAGAGGCAAGAGACACAGGTTTGATCCCTGAGTCAGGAAGATCCCCTGGAGGAGGGCATGGCACCTCACTCCAATATTCTTGCCTGGAGAATCCCATGAACAGAGGAACCCCACCAGCTACAGTCCATAGGGTTGCAAAGAGTCAAATAGGACTGAAGCAAGTTAGCATGCATTCACATAATATTAATATATTATTTGTCTTCCCTTATTTTATAATTTATTTTTGTTTATTTACAACAAATTATTTTGCTTTACAGACAAATCCTTCTAAGATGTTACACCAGCATGTCCTTTACCTCTGATTTACTCAAACCTGTTTTTCTTAAAAGCGAATTTGCCTATTCACTGCCATGGAGACAATGGTTCTTCCCACCTGCTACAACTTTACCTATGCAATTTTACCAACTGGAACGACTCTTCACTTTTCTCCATTGTGCAAATCACTCAAAAGTTCCTGTTTAGATTTCATCTGTTTGGACTAGTTTGTGCCATGTCAGGCCTTGTTCTTTTATGGATTTCCAAAGCAGGCACTCTTTCTATGCCAATTATCTAATAGTTAATCACGGATCATCCTCGACCCTCCCATAACATCATCTGGTATTGTTACTTTCCTTTCTTTTGTGTGGATATTTTGAATCATAATGAAGGTTAGGATTCTTTATCTCAATTTTTCATGCAACCCAGTCATCTGTAATTCAATATCTTTGTACTGATTGGCAATAATAATTGAAAGAAAATAATTTCTTTCTTCATCAGTACTGCTTCTTGGTGTTGAATGGTGGGATTCTCACTGAGCAAATATTTAATGTATAGATTATTTTATAAAAATAGTAACTGTGCAGTAGTTTGAGTATTCTTTGGCATTGCCTTTCTTTGGGATTGGAATGAAAATTGACCTTTTCCAGTCCTGTGGTCACTGCTGATGTATGCAGGTCAGGAAGCAAGAGTTAGAATTGGACATAGAACTACAGACTGGTTCCAAATAGGAAAAGAAGTATGTCAAGGCAGTATATTGTCACCCTACTTATTTAACTTATATGCAGAGTACATCATGAGAAATACTGGGCTGAAGGAAGCACAAGCTGGAATCAAGATTGCTGAGAGAAATATCAATAACCTCAGATATGCCGATGACACCACCCTTACGGCAGAAGGTGAAGAAGAACTAAAGAGCCTCTTGATGAAAGTGAAAGAGAAGAGTGAAAAAGTTGGCTTAAAGCTCAACATTCAGAAAACTAAGATCATGGCATCTGGTAACATCACTTCATGGCATATAGATGGGGAAACAGTGGAAACAGTGGCTGACTTTATTTTTCTGGGCTCCAAAATCACTGCAGATGGTGATTGCAGCCAGGAAATTAAAAGACACTTGCTCCTTGGAAGGAAAGTTATGACAAACCTAGACATCATATTACAAACCAGAGACATCACTTTGCCAACAAAGGTCTGTCTAGTCAAGGCTATGGTTTTTCCAGTAGTCATATTTGGATGTGAGAGTTGGACTATAAAGAAAGCTGAGTGCTGATGAATTGATGCTTTTGAACTATGGTGTCAGAGAAGACTCTTGAGAGTCGCTTGAATTGCAAGGTGATCCAACCAGTCCATCCTAAAGGAGATCAGTGTTGGGTGTTCATTGGGAGGATTTATGTTGAAGCTGGAACTCCAATACTTTGGCCACCTGATGTGAAGAGCTGACTCGTTGGAAAAGACCCTGGTGCTGGGAAAGACTGAGGGCAGAAGGGCACGACAGAGGATGAGATGGTTGAATGGCATCACCAACTCAATGGACATAAATTTGAGTAAACTCCAGGAGTTGGTGATGAACATGGAGGGCTGGCATGCTGCAGTTGATGGGATCACAAAGAGTTGAATACGACTGAGCAACTGAACTGAACTGAATAATAGTACAACAGATCTGAGCTGGAGGAAAGAAGGTTTCAAAGAAGACAACTTAGCATAGAAATAGCACAAAGAAATTTAGAACAACTTGGTGGTAGATTGTCAATTCCATTATGCCATCTCAGTATTGAAGAAAAAGCCCCTTCAATAGACCACGGGGAGGATGTAACACCTCAAATCTGCAGGTCTTTCTTTTACTGGCTCTTTTTTTCTTTGTTCACTCATACATTACTGCCATCTACACTGCCTACATGTGTGTGTGCTTGTGTCAGCTTAGCTGTCCTCTTCCTAAACTCTGTGTGACTGTTTTTGTGGCTGTGGTTATGAACACAAAGCTCTCTTCAAAGTAACATGTCTTCTTGTGTCAGTCTCATTTTCAAAGTCAGATCTTCTTTTGCAAAAACATTCATGGGCAGATGGTTGTCTCATCTCTAGACACCAATGTAGCGTTCCATGACAGATTGTCTTCTATAGCACAAGAGCAGAGGAACCCATGATTGTGGAATGGACATTTACATATATCTTTTTATCCCTATTTTATTGAATACTCACCCTGGGAATGGTATAGGTTAGATAGTGGAGGAGCAGGAAGGGAGAGACTGAGGATGGCAATTCATTGGCACGTATGTATGGTGTAACCTACATGTTCCATTCCCTGTGATCCTACATTTTACTTTTTCTCAAAACAGTCCCACCAGATTCTTTGTCTCCTTTTCCACAGAGGCTCAACAAAATACATTCTTATCCCAAGTCATGAGTCAAACAGGCTTCAACTCTAGTTTATCTTAATTCAAAGTTATGTGCTTTTCCTCTGTTCTGTGTTAACTACTGTAATAGAGGAGTGAGAAAAGGGAAGCTATTTAATAAGCTCAATATCTGACAGCTATAATATGGTTGAATTTCTATTGAAAATCAATCTTATGTGACCAAAGCCCATGTTAATCCTACAAGGGATTAATTATGTACGTTTTCTTTTTCATTTGATAAAATGTTTTAAAAGCTAACAAAAATTACTTTGGAAGTGAATCTCCTGTTTCCCTCCTGAGTTAAAGTTCTAGGAATGAAGACAATTAAAAAAAAAAAAAAACAGAAACAAAACAATAATTGGACCCCCAGTGCCAAAGATCATTAGTGGATATTTTCATGAGTGTATTTAAGAACCTGAGCATGAGGCTTCTATTTTTTGCTTTAATAATCTATGAAACTCGTGGATGTCTCACATCTTACCTACATAATCCAGGTTTTGAATTTAAACAGGAGAAATTTGATACAAATATATATATATATATATATGTATATATATATATATATGTATGTATATATATATATACAAGGTGATCCAAAAATATATATATATTTTGTCATGATCACTTATCTGTTGAAACTTATTAACAGTTTTTATTCAATTCCTGCCTTAATCTTTGTACAAAATAGGACCATTTCTGTCCTAGCAAACTACTGCCATCTTCTTAACAGCAAAGATGCTATTTTGAGATTTGAATTTACCAGAAAGCTCAGAATTTAACAGCTCTTTCACATGTATTTGACTAGAACTCTTAATAGAAACAGATCTAGTTACTGGAATCATTTATATTATGCCATAAGCTGAAATTAATATATCAATAACTAATATATCATGCCCCAAATAATCACTGTGGGGAGTTCTTTTTTCCCCTTAGATGTTATTTTTATAGAACTATTTTTTCTATAAATATATGTATTGTGGAATTTTTGACTGTGTGGCTGTCACTGTGGTAAATGCCATGGATTGTGTGCAGAAGAGTGCATCAAATTCTAGGGGATGATACAAAAATTTTAAATACATAACTTAATATACAATGAATGGTATTATCATGGAGTTAGAATTACTGATCAGATATTAAGTAAGCTTACTATTTGTCACTGTAGTTTTCACAGAATCAGGTTACTGAAAGGAGAGAAACATAGAATATTCATAGAATTGAGAGGGAAAGAGAGAAGGATCAATGATGATCCTGGAAACCTTTTTCAGAATCCGTTGAACATCACTAAGATTAACCCAAGGATAAATATAGAAATTCTCCAAGTCAGGCTTCAACAGTATATGAACTTTCAGATGTTGAGGCTGGATTTAGAAAAGGCTGGATTTAACCAGAGGTCAAATTGCCAGCATCCGTTGGAACACAAAAAACGCAAGAGAGCTTAAGAAAAACATCTACTTCTACTTATTGATTATACCAAAGTCTTTGACTGTGTAAATCATAACAAACTGTGGAAAATTCTTAAAGAGATGGGACTATCAAACCACCTTACCTGCCTCTTGAGAAATCTGTATGCAGGTCAAGAAGCAACAGTTTTAGAACTGGACCTGGAACAACAGACTGGTTCCAAATTGGGAAAGGAGTACATCAAGTCTGTCTATTGTCACCCTGCTTATTTAACTTATATGTACAGTACATCATGAGAAATGTTAGGCTGGATGAAGCATAAGCTGGAATCCAGATTGCCAGGAGAAGTATCAATAACCTCATATATGCAGATGGCACCACCCTTATTTGCAGAAAGTGAAGAGGAACTGAAGAGCCTCTTGATGAAAGTGAAATAGGAAAATGAAAAAGCTGGCATAAAACCCAACATTCGAAACAAAGATCATGGCAACTGGTCCCATCACTTCATGGCAAATAGATGGGGAAACAATGGAAACAGTGATAGACTTTATTTTCTTGGGCTCCAAAATCAGTACAGATTGTGACTGCAGCCATGAAATTAAAAGACACTTTTTCCTTGGAAGTAAAGCTATGACCAACCTAAACAGCATATTATAAAGCAGAAATATTACTTTGCTGACAAAGGTCCATCTAGACAGAGCTATGATTTTTCCAGTAGCCATGTATGGATGTGAGAGTTGTACTACAGAGAAATCTGAGTGCCAAAGAATTTATGCTTTTGATCTGTGGTGTTGGAGAAGACTCTTGAGAGTCACTTGGACTGCAAGGAGAGATCAAAACAGTCCATCCTAAGGAAAATCAGTCCTGAATATTCATTGGAGGGTCTGATGTTGAATCTGAAACTCCAGTACTTTGGCCACATGATGAGAAGAACTGACTCATTGGAAAAGACCTTGATTTTGGGAAAGATTGAAGGCAGGAACAGATAGGGTTGACAGAGGATGAGATGGTTGGATGGCATCACCAACTTGATGGACATGAGTTTGAGCAAGCTCCAGGATTTGGTGATGGACAGGGAGGCCCAGGGTTTTGTAGTCCATAGGAATGGACAAAGAGTTGAACATGACTGAGTGACTGAATTGAACTGAAATAAAGAAAATGTGATGCTTCAATTGATCTCTATAGTCTTTCCTCATCAACTCTCATAACTTAAGATAAATAAATGGATTTACTGATTTTTATTACTATTGTTTATCTTGGGGTGAGGTAGGCCTTGTCTGCCTTTGTTACCCCACCCCAGAAGACGTAGAACAGCTTTTCTGACATCACAGAATTGGTAATGGAAAATTTAATGTTCCCAGTCAATCTTGTCTTCAAAGCTTTCCCTCTATTTTGTAGAAAATACAGCAACTAGTTGGTCCAGTGCTTACCAGTTTCTCCCCACTTGATGAATGCATAATTCTATAGAGATGCTGGAACTATTCAGGCAGAACAATAAGAGATAATTTTAGTTTAAATGTGACAATAAGCAATACTAATACTAAAAAAGTAATAGTAAAAAAAAAAAAGCAGTAACAATGTCTGAAACATACTGGTTACATACAATTTGCCAAGCAAAACACAACTATAAATTAGATATTATTGCACTGTGTATGAGATAATAGGCAGAGAAGCATCAACCAACTTGGAATCGTGATTTGAAAGTAGGAGTCATAGTGAAAAAAAAAAAAAAAAAAAAAACTCCCGTGGTTAACCATCATGCCATGTTCTAGAAATATTTCCATGGGTGCCTACCACCTAGCATTTTTACAGTCCATAAGGCAGCTGTGCTTTAAAAATGTTCTCTTAAAAAATAAAAATGTTCATTTGCATATAAAATGCCCCATTGTTTCCTCAAAATGTTTATTTCTAATGATAGTGACATTTTCAGAGAGGCAATGGCCACCCACTCCAGTGTTCTTGCCTGGAGAATCCCAGGGATGGTGGAGCCTGGTGGTCTATTGTCTATGGATTTGCACAGATTCAGACATGACTGAAGCGACTTAGCAGCAGCAGTGTCATTTTAGATCTAATTTTCTGCCTTTTCTCACTTTCTTTGCAAATCTGCACATCATTTGTGTAATAAATCAATGTCCCCAAACACCAAAAATTTCCGAGAACATAAAAAATCAGGATGATTTAGTCTATGGCCTCTTGAGTCATCTTAAAACCCTCCCTTTAGTCACAAGAATGATCCATATTAAATGCACCCAAAGTGGGAGAAAACAAAAAAAAAAATCACACAATCCTTAGACCCTCTCATCATGACAACTACCATGATATTAAATGGTTTGCCTTGGAAACGAACAGATATCATTCTGTCATTTTTGAGATTGCATCCAAGTACTGCATTTAGGACTCTTTTATTGACCATGATGGCTACTCCATTTCTTCTAAGGGATTCCTGTCCATAGTAGTAGGTATAATGGTCATCTGAGTTAAATTCACCCATTCCAGTCCATCTTAATTCACTGATTCCTAGAATGTCAAAGTTCACTCCTGTCATCTCCTATTTGACCACTTCCAATTTGCCTTGATTCATGGACCTAACATTCCAGCTTCCTATGCAATATTGATATTTACAGCATTGAATCTTTCTTCTGTAACCAGTCCCATTCACAACAGGGTGTTGTTTTTGCTTTGGCTCCATCCCTTCATTCTTTCTGGCTCCATCCTTTCATTCATTCTTTCATATTTCTCCACTGATCTACAGTAGCATATTGGGCACCTACTGACCTGGGGAGTTCATTTTTCAGTGTCCTATCTTTTTGCCTTTTCATATTGTTCTTGGGGTTTTCAAGGCAAAAATAGTGAAGTGGTTAGCCATTCCCTTCTCCAGTGGACCAGATACTGTCAGACCTCTCCACCATGACCTGTTCATCTTGGGTGGCCCCATACATCATGGCTTAGTTTCATTGAGCTTGACAAGGCTGTAGTCCACGTGATCATATTGGCTAGTTGTCTGTGACTGTAGTTTCAGTCTGTCTGTTCCCTGATCCCCTCTCTCAGTGCCTACCATCTTACCTGGGTTTCTCTTACCTTGGATGTGGGGTCTCACTTCATGGCTGCTCCAGCAAAGCTCAGCGTCCATTCCTTACCTGGGACGTGGGGTAGCTCCTTTCGGCCACAGCCCTGAGAAATGCTGGGCTGGAGGAAGCACAAGCTGGAATCAAGACTGTGAGAAGAAATATCAATAACTTTAGATATATAGATGACACCACCCTTATGGCAGAAAGTGAAGAAAAATAAAAAGCCTCTTGATGAAAGTGAAAGAGGAGAGTGAAAAAGTTGGCTTAATGCTCAACATTCAGAAAACTAAGATCATGGCATCTGGTCCCATCACTTCATGAAAAATAGATGAGGAAACAGTGGAAGCAGTGGCTGACTTTATTTTTCTTGGCTCCAAAATCACTGCAGATGGTGATTGTAGCCATGAAATTAAAAGACACTTACTCCTTGGAAGGAAAGTTATGACCAACCTACATAGCATATTGAAAAGCAGAGACATTACTTTGCCAATAAAGGTCTGTATAGTCAAGGCTATGATTTTTCCAGTAGTCATGTTTGGATGTGAGAGTTGGACTCCAGAGAAAGCTGAGCACTGAAGAATTGATTCTTTTGAACTGTGGTATTGGAGAAGACTCTTGAGAGTCTCTTGGACTGCAAGGAGATCCAACCAGTCCACCCTAAAGGAGATCAGTCCTGGGTGTTCATTAGAAGGACTGATGTTGAAGCTGAAACTCCAATACTTTGGCCACCTGATGTGAAGAGCTGACTCTTTGGGAAAGACCCTGGTGCTGGGAAAGATTGAGGGCAGGAGAAGAGGATGACAGAGAATGAGATGGTTGGATGGCATTATTGACTCAATGGTCATGGGTTTGAGTGGACTCCAGGAGTTGGTGATGGACAGGGAGGATGGGGTGCTGCGGTTTCTGGGGTTGCAAAGAGAAGAACATGACTGAGCGACTGAATTGAACTGAACATCAAGTCAATTAGGATTTTGAAACATAATCTATTCTCCTGAAGAAAGTCCTTCCTCACCAGAATCTCACTAATAATAAAGGGAACAAAGTTCAGCAAGAGGAAACTGTGTTGTGAACTGGACTGAGGCAATAACTGTATTAGAGTTTATTATTTAGAGTATTCCTTTGTCTTCCTGATGTATTATTAATGCTGTGTATATAAGGGCTCACAGTGTACCAGCTTACATGAATTTTCACCAATCAGCCCTGCCCCAGGGAGATGCACTTGTAATAAAAGGAATAAAATCAGTACACTTCTTGTGTCATTTGATGTAAGTCAAGTCTCACTCTACAGGCAGAGAGAATTTTGAATTATGACTGTGAATGGATATGTTTGTTTTATTCTGTTTTTAGCTATTTAAATCTCAGCTAAGCTAATCTTTATGGTTAAGTTTGGGTTACATGGAAGAATTGAGCAAATATTGCCTCTTGATCTTCTACTGGACTTCAATACGCCCTCATTGTATATTTTATTTCTGCTTCTCAAACTTGCCCATTTGACAAGATAATTCACTTTTTTTGGTTGCCTTTTAGCTTCCTGTTGACTTCCAGTTTACTCTCTTTCTGGTTCTGTATGTTAATTTGTTATTTCTGCCATGCTCTTGGGTTATATTTGCATCAGCTGAACCATAATAAATACAAGCTTAATCATTTTATCATATAAAGGAGAGCTTGGACTTTTTCATGATTTAGTCCAAAATACAAATAGTACTTGTATAATTTCCTGAAGGTTCTTAATTTATACTGAAAGAAATTGTTGAAATTGAGCTTCTATTTTTAGGAAATGTTAACTCTATATTGGAAAGGTGTGTGTGAGTGTGTGTGTGTGTGCCCACATGTGTGTGTTTTAGAGCTGAAGACATATATACAAAATCTAAACATTTGGAGGGTTGAAAGAAAACTATGGTTGAAAGACAACGAGTGACGTTTCCATCAAAAACCTTGTTCCAAAGCCATAGGTGTGTCTCTCCAAGTTACTACATTATTATATCCCTATTAAATAGATCCTTCATTTTTTGAAACTTCAATCTGAACAGAGTTTCTGAAGTCATTCTATGTCATAGCTGGAAATCATTTTGCCAAAAGATAGAAAGCAATGAATGTATTAAAACTGAGGTAGATAATCTCCTCCAAGCATATTTTATTTAAATGAAGCAAGTACTTATGCTGTGAATTATGTCACATTTGTCTCTAATTTATCTGAAAGCTTTTGCTACTTGAGAAGGTGTCCTTAAAGAGCTAATGTGACATGGTATTGATAGCGATGAGTTGATTAAGACATATTTCTTTGAGGCAGGAGGAGGAGTGTTACTTATGATGGGCATCACAATCATTGACTATACAATAGTTGGATTTATTGTTCTTCATCTCTGTCAGCCACTGTTTCAAAGGTTTTCTATGTATTGACTCATGGAATTATCACAACCATCCTAGAAGGTAGAAACTGTTGTCCTTGCTTTATAGCTGAGGAAACTGAAACATGAAAAACTCAAGTAATTTGCCTAAAATCAAACAGCTAATACCCTCCTTATTTATCCCAGACCCTTCATTCAGTCATTGTGCTATTCTATCTCTGGAAGCATGTTCAGCCAAATCACAGACCGATACAGAGTACTTCCTAAAAGTTTCTACCTTTAACCTAATGCAGGGTTTCAGAAATAACATAAGAATTATGGCTTTCACACTGTAGAATAAAAATAGTATGTGTTTTCTACATAACCGTATTCAACTCACATTAAGGGTGTTGAATGTCTCCTATCAGTGTCCAGTCCAGGTACCTGAGACCCACAGTGTAGTTACTAGAATATCTGCTTCTTCACCTGTTCTAGACAGTACTCCATTATGTTTGCAGCTCACACCTAAATGCCAAGGAAGTAAGGTTCTTCCATATTAAAAAACTGTTTGCTTGTTTCTCTTGTAGTTCTGAAATACCATGTTTGTACCAAGCGTGGTTGTGAAATACCATGGTTTTCTTGTTCTGAACCAAGTTTCTGACCAACTTACTTAAGTTTTCAAAACTCTAGTGTACTCATGGGTGCAGCAGGCAAGAATAAAAATGATGCCTTCCTTATGTGGCTTTGTGGCTATGTGTGGAGTTTGTACATGTAAATTATTTTGCATCCATAATAACAGATGTTAGTTATTAGAGTGGGTGTTGATACACTTCTATCACTGGGTTCAGAGGCAATGGGAAGAGATGCAGATTGGAAATGTTATATTTTTATTAGAGTCCAAACAAAAAATAAATCTTTTATTGCAAGACTTCATGGGTTCCTGTGCTGCTCCATTCCACTGCTTGAAACTTAGGGTCAGAGTGCCTCTTGCGCTGTTTGGACTATAGTGTTTGTTAACTGAAAAAATAAAAGCAGATAAGCAAACAAAAAAATAAATACATAAGAAAAGAAAGCACAACATGAGAGTTGTCAGTTAAGTTTTATTTGAGGCAAAATGAGAACTATAGCCCAGGAGACAGGACCTCAGAAAACTCTGAGGAACTGTTCCAAAGAAGGGAGTCTGAATAAAATTCACATTTTATGGCAAGACAGGAAAAATTAAAATTCTTCTCTGTCTTTTGCTGTCCCTCTCACTGTGCATTGTATATCCACACTATGCATTGACCAAACATTCCCTCATTAACAAGAATACCTGCCCAACCATAAACAGCAAACTTCTCCTGGAATCAGCAAGACAACTCCATAAAAGATGGCATTTCTTCTCAACCTTGTAAAGGGTCACAAGGTCTACTACTGAATGAAGCTCAGTTGTGTTAGACAATTTGTGATCCTGTGGGCTGTGTAGCCCATCAGGCTCTTCTGTCCATGGGATTCTCTGGGCAAGAATACTGACATGGATTGTCATTCCCTTCTTCAGAGGATCTTCCTGACCCAGGGTTTGAACCCGGGTCTCCTGAGGTGCAGGTAGGTTCCTTACCGTTTGCACTACAGGGAAAATCTTGAAAGGTCTACCACTATGGTACTAAATCTGGATTGTGTAAACTGTCTCTAATGCCTCATTTAATGTACAACCCTTTGCCTCACAACATATAAATTATGTCTTTACACGTTGGGTAGAACATATAAAGTGGGTAGAACAATTCTCAGAGCTTTCTGAGATGCTCTTCCTAGGTTATAACCCTTAAATTTGACTCAAAAAATTTTAATTCTTTCTTAGATCAACTGACTAATTTTTTGTTTACAGGTCTGTCAACTACAAATAGGCTCTTGCCATTGGCATTAGCCGTCTACTTCTACAAGGATTAAATTGTGTGCTACTGCAGCTGCTGATTTTCAACACCCCTTGAAAGGAGTTCAGGATGGAGAGCAGAAATGAATCACTCTGTGCTTGCAGGAAAACTGGCAGGACAGGTCTTTAGATAAATATTTCCAGGAGTCAATTTTATAAGCCCAATTCTTGTATCTCCTCATATATAGAAAAGTGCTGAAATCCTTCATGGTGATGTCTGCTTCTTGTGACTAGTAGAAACATGCAAAAAAAAAAAAAAAGTGCTTGATTGCATGTACTCCACCTTCGCCAAAATCACATATATGCTGACCTTTCCTCTCCCTCTTCAGAGCAGTTTCTCAGAGCTATCTGAGGTGCTGTCTCTTTGCGCACAGCCCTCATTTTGTCCCAAATAAGACTTAACTTGTAACTCTCACACCATGCATTTTTTTTAAGTCAAGAAGTGGAAGGTCAGTATTATATATAATTTTAGTCAAGCAGGGTATGTGCAGTCAAGCACATATTTTGGCAGAGGTTTGTCACAAGAAGCAGATGTCACTGTTAAAGATTTTAGTGCTTTTCTAGATGTGAGGAGACGCAAGAAGTTGGGCTCATAAAATCTCCTGAAACTACCCATTTAAGGACCTGTTTTGACAGTTTTTCCCAGAGCACAGAATGTTGCATTCCTGATCTCCACCTTGAATTCCTTTCAGGGATGCTGAAGGTCAGTGACTACAGAGTTCATGATTTAATCTTTGCAGAGACAGATGCAAGTGCCAATTTTTTGTTGTCATTAAGAAGGATCAAACAAAAAATGTTTTCTTTCTTCCCTTCTGGATTCTTCAGCCAGTTTAATATATAAAATGACACAAGATGATTAACAGAGGAAAAAATTACACATATATGTGAGTCTCATAAGTACAGCCAATTAGCTGAAGCTTAGCTCAAGGAAAGGGGAAGCGTCATGAATATCAAATCAGTCAACCCTAAAGGAAATCAGCCCTGAATATTCATTGGAAGGACTGATGCTGAAGCTCTAATACTTTGGCCACCTGATGTGAAGAGCCAAAACATTGGAAATGTTCCTGATACTGGGAAAGATTGAGGCTAGGAGGAGAAGGGGGCAACAGAGGATACGATGATTAGATAGCATTGCCAACTCATGGGGACATGAGTTTGAGCAAGCTCTGAGAGATAGTGAAGGACAGGGAAGCCTGGAATGTGGCAGTCCATGAAGTCGCAAAGAGTCAGACTCGACTGAGCAAGTGAATAGCATCAAGGGATACAAAGAGGATGAGGGCTTTCACAGGTAGACAGAGAACATGTTTAGAAAACAAAGATTGCTCTGTTAGGCAGATGTTCCTCAAGTAATAACACATCAATGGTTATAGCACTCTTTTCAATGTAAATATCAACAGTTGAGTGTGTGCTAAGTTGCTTCAGTCATGTCTTACTTTTTGTGACCCTATGGACTGTAACCCTCCAGGCTCCTCTCTCTGTGGGATTCTCCAGGCAAGAATACTAGAGTAGATTACTATGCCCTTCAGCGGTTGTTTAATTGCTTGGTTGTGTCTGACTCTTTCAGACCCCATGGACTGTAGCCCGCCAGGCTCCTCTGTCCATGGGATTTCCCAAGTAGGAATCCTGGAGTGGGTTGCCGTTTTCTTCTCCAGGGGATTTTCCCAACCTAGGAATAAAACCCCTGGGTCTCCTGCTTGGCAGGCAGATTCTTTATCACTAGCATCACCATGGAAGCCCATTAAATTAAATCAGCAGTTGAGGAAGAGGTAAATAGTTTCTCCTGAATGGACTGGGTTTTTGATTGCCTTTTATGTCAAAATAATTCTCATACCAAAGTGACATATGTGAAGATAGAAAAACGTGCCCCCACAAGCGATAATGAACCTTATATCATAAATCACTTTGTAGATACTCTTCGGCGTTAACCAGATAAAGAGAACCAAGATGTTATGCCCTAAATTCCTCAAAGCCATTCTCTACGTTCCTTTGACTTTGGAAATATTGGCTATAACATCTGCCAACTAAAAGTCGGCACGTGCCACCTGCCTCTACAAGGATTAAGTCATAAAGCGCGATGGCTGCTGACCTTCAACATCCGTTGAAAGGAATTCAGGGTGAAGACCAGGATGGGGCATTCTGTGCTCTGGGAAAAAGTGGAAGAGCAGGCCTTTATATAGCTAGATATTTTCAAGAGATTTTATGAGCCCGATTCTTTCATCTCCTTGTATCTTGTAAAGCAATGAAATCATTAATGGTGACATCTGTTCCTCATGTCTAGCAGCAACCTTCTACAAAAATGTGTGCTTGACTGCACATACCTACCTTCACCATAGTGACATATATCATGACCTTCCCTCCTACCTCTCCAGAGCATTTTCTCAGAGATAGCTGGAATGTTGTCTCCTAGGTTGTGGCCCTCGTTTTGCCGCAAAGAAAACTTGACTCACAACTGTCACACTGTGCATTTATTTTTCCAGTGGGCACATCAGCCAAGGAAAATGGGAAAAGATAAACTGTTCTTTCCAATTTCCAGGTTTCCCACAAGGGAGAGAGGGAAAATAAAGTTCTGATCTATTATTTTAAAGCAACTTAGGACATCTTTTTCTGGAAATGCACACAGGTCAGTTCTTATGCATTTAAAATCCTCTTGTGTAAAATTCACCACCATTATATTACCAGCTAATTTAATCACCTCCTCCCCTCAAAAATGTGCAAACCCACATCTTTCCTTTGGCACTAGGGATGTATGTTTAAGTTATTCTAGAAGGGTTTCATTTTTTATAAGAAGTTGTGTCTCAGTCTTCAGTTCTCATGTGTTCTCCTAGATAACCAATATGGAACAGTTGCTCTTGTACATGTATGCTCAGTCATGTCTGACTCTTTGTGACCCCATGGACTCTGTCACACCATATTCCTCTGTCTGTGGACTTCTCCAAGCAAGAATACTGGACTTCTCCAAGAATACTGGAGTGTGTTGCCAGGTGATCTTCCCAACTCAGGGAACAAATTCACATCTGTGTTGACAGGTAAATTCTTTACCATTGCACCACCTAATATGACTGGGCACATGAAATATCTGGATCCAGATTAGTTTCCAACTGTTAATACAAGCAGCTTATCCTAGGGGCCCAGCCTTAGTCCACATAAGCTTTGCTAATCAGGAATCACTCTCAGAACTAATATCTCCTGCAAGAGTTACTTAGGAGGAGCATGCTGCTTCAAGTATGACTTTAGATCCTTCATAACCTCCATTAGCCCCCAGAAGCTATCCCAAGTTAATATACTATTTAAATTGCTATGTTTTCTATGCAATGTAGTTTTGAGGCAGGAGATAGATGGGCCCCAAGCTGAGTAGCTCAAGTTTGTACTCCAAGATGAAGATAGGAGAGGCTGAGCCTTGCCCAGATGAAAAATAGAGACCATATATTTCTCATTCTCAATGTCAAGGAGACCTTCCAAACTATAAAGATCCTTGAAGACCAAAAAGGGAGAGGCGCCAACCTATAATAGGTGATGTCAACCTACCCATTGACCTCTTTGCTAGAATCTATCTTGGCTAGGAGATGCATGTGCACATACATGGGAGGATCCTGAAATAAACCAAATATGGACTCAGAAACAGGCAAAGCAAAATGATTGGCTAAAGAAAATCTGGAAGATATGCCCCATAAAAGTGATTCAAACTATCAGGAGGGCACGGCTCTCTCTTAGCATGCCCTTGTGTCATGTCTATCCACATGTACTCTTTTTCCTCCTAATCAACACTTAACTTGTTTCACCACTTTCCTTCTTTGTGGGAATTATTTTCTGCAAAGTCAAAGGGCCAGGGGGTTATCACTGACCACTGGTCTAGTGACTAGGATTCAACGTTATTACTGCCACAACCTGTTCTCAATCTCTGGCCAGGAACTGAAACCCTGCTTCAAGATGCTGCAGGCTGAAGCCACCAGAGATCAGTTTCAAAATGGAAAATAAGACTGCTTCCGTGAGTCATACTTAATAAATCAAAGCTTGTTGGCTATGAATATGATGTCCCCTTCCTTGATACTTTCTAAACAAGGGACGGTTACTTAAATCTATTCACTTAACTGAAACTGACATCTCCTAGAATGCAACATTAGAGTAGGGCATGGTCTTTAATGGAACTTAGACTAGGAAAACTCCCAGAGGCAAAAATTAGCTTTGATTGGGACACTTGTTATTAAAATGGGTGGTTGGAAAATCAGAATCTATAATCTACTATTTAGAGAATAGATAAACAGCAAGTCCCTACTTATAGAACAGGTAACTATATTCATTATGCTGTGATTAAATCACAATAGCAAAGAATATTAAGAAGAATGTGTGTGTGTGTGTATGTGTGTGTGTGTATAAGTGAATCACTTTGCAGAAATTAACACATGATAAAACAACTGTTCTTCAATTAAAAACAAGACAAACAAACAAAAAACACTTACAAAGAATCAGGAAGTTATATATGTTTTGAAGAGCTTGAGACACAGTCCCTAGAAGAGTTCCCTTGATCTCTCCACAACAAGAGCAAATATTTCTCCAAACTAGTCACTCTCTTTTGCCAAATTTCCCAAGAATGTCAAGCAGCTTTCTTATTAGTAAATTTGCTTTAGAGGTTTTATGCATTTATCAGGGTTTAAGGGATACTTGGAGAGGGTGCACCAATGAAGCAGTCACTGGAATTAATACATCTACTCAACATTACTCAAGGAGGATTCTGGCTAAAGTAATAAGAATGTCATGTAAACCCAGTTGTCAAGAATTGGCTGGCAAATTTGATCTTTTCTAGTTGTGTCATGTTTTGTAGACCTCAGAAAAAAAACTTTTTTTTTCATCTAAGAACTGGTGCCCTGAGAGACCCAGAGCAAGTCAGCTTCAACTCAAGCTGCTGCTGTAACAGGTACAGGGTATGATTTCAGAGCCAACAGGAAATTCTTGGTTCTCCAAAACTATTTCAACCACTGCCTGTCACAGTGACTGAGATTCTACTATGATAAGTTGCAATTTGGCACAATAAGCACTTGTCAAGATTATTGACAAAGTAAATTGTGACATGCCTGTTCAGCTTAGGCTGAAAGCTGTCCAGCAAGAAGTGTTCTGTGTGCATTTTGTCTCAGTTTGGTAAAGCTCAATGTGATTATCATTTTGGTAAAGCACAACTGGTTTCTTGTACAGAAATATTTATGGCTCTAAACAGACCAGAATTATTGTCTAAAGATCCTAAAAGGAATCTTGAAATGATCGTCTTAGCTCAAGCCCTTGATGATCATGGCTTAAAGATTAAGACATGGCAATTATTAAAACACTGTATTTATTGGACAATATGGTGACCATGCAGCACTGTTTGTGGGAGGACTGGCATTCATAAAAAAGGTTTGCTCTATGCCAAGGACAGTGCTAACATCTTTGTTTATGCACCTCATTTAAACATTATCACAACCAGGTAGAATAAATTGTATATTCATTTTAGAAATGGAGAGACTAGGATTCAGAGAAGTCAAGGATTGATTATGTCTTTATACTTAGGACAAAATGAAATCTAAGCCACTGCCTCAAATTATCTAATTTAGGACAAAATGCTCATGTTGACCACTGCATGTACTCTTTGGGAGAGAATTAAAGTTCTATTAACTTCTGTATTACGCTACTTTTAATTTTTGGATTCTTGTACTGTATGGAAAGACAAAAAAAAAAAAGCTATCTGATTTTATTCACCAACCAGAAAGAGCTTGATGTTTATATATAGTGCTAATAGTAGTGTTTTGGCATCGTCAGACTTAGCAAAACCACAGTATGTCACCTAAGAAGATTATAACATAAAGAAGAAAATGATGTGATAGAGACCTAAAGTTTCTGGAATCTTTCTTTTCCCTTACTATAATTCTTTCATTTTATTTTTTAATTCAATTAATCATCATAATTTGGATAAGAAAGAGTCAAATCAATGTGTACTGAATCGTGTTTTTCCAGAAAAAAGAGCTAGCTTGCATTGCATCTTTCCCACTTTAATAATTGTCCTTTGTGCAATTAAAGATGTGTGAGAGCAGAGGTGTAGGGACTAGAAAGTTTGGGGTGGAAGCAGGTAACTGAGACATCAATCTACATTCCGCATGAGAATAAATTATGTTGGAATCTTATAATTTATTTAGTCACCTCCATGAACTTTTTACCATCAAATTGCAATACTTTAATTTTCCCCTCTTGAAAAATCACTGCAATTTGTTAAGATGTGAACCCCAATTCTTGTTACATATTCCTGGTTTATTTTTAAATCTGCCAAGTACACTTTCATGGAAGTTAGCAGGACTATGATATATAATCATGAAAACATTGCACAGTAAAATACTTAACAAATAGGTTTAAACCTCACAAATCAAACACAGACTGGGAAGACAATCAAAATCTAAATTTAATTTTGATTGGAGCACCATTTGCTGCCACTAGCAATAAGCATAAGACAATTGTAGTCTTATTTATTTAAGTACTTACATCTATATCCATTTCTATTTATTTATCAATCTATATACTTATCAATCAATCATCTATCATCACTCTAGAAATTGTGAAATAGCATCTGGCTTGGGGCTTCATTAGTGACTCAGATGGTAAAGAATCTGTCTGCCATGCAGGAGACCCAGGCTTGATCCCTGATCTGGGAAGATCCCCTGGAGAAGGGAATGGCTGGCTACTCCAGTATTCTTGCCTGGAGAATTCCATGGACAGAGGAGTCTGATGAGCTACAGCCCATGGGGTCACAAAGAATGACTAACACTTTGCCTTTCACTTTTGTGTTTCTCTTAGTTCACATTATTTGGTTTTTTATATGACAATTCTCCATCAGTAAAGTTTGTGATGAAAGACTAAACATTCAAGGAAACCTCAGAGTGGATGCTCTCTGTGTGCAGACAATTTTATGGTCTCTGAGTGTTCAAGGTCTTCCTTATCCCCTAGCTGGTCCACCTACTCAGCTCCATCTTCCAGTTGGAAATATCTATTGGTGGAAGCTACTCTCCTAGCTGTTTTCTCCTCCATCTATGGTTTGATCCTATCTCCTTCTGGAGCGGAAAACAAAAACAAAAACAAAACACCTCTTGCCACCTATGAACATGGACTTGGGCAAACTCTGGAAAATTCTGAGGGACAAGGAAGTCTGGTGTGCTGCAGTTCATGGGGTTGTGAAGAACCGGACATAACATGGTGACTAAACAACAACACCTATCCAGGCCTTATCCATCATTTACTGCTCATCACAGATCCTATTCCTTCCAGAACATGACTCAGGTATGTAGTGAGCTTTTACTTTTCTGAGTTCTTAAAGCTTTACAGTTCAGATATGGTGTGTAAATACCTCAGTAAAAGCCATGCTAATGTCACTGTTAAGGCTGGAGGTGGATGGTGAAGCTTGTGATTACAGGAATGATTCTGAGAGAATACCTTTTCTAGACAACTGAATACAGGGTCATGACTTTTGTCCAAATAACACATACCTTAATAAATGTATTTGCATTCTCATGTTGCATATGTGTAAATGCAACGTCTCAGACCACAGGCTAATTTAGGAGAGGGGCAGGTCATTTTTGTTAAATAATGTTTTCAGTGACTGAATCATAGTGTAAATAAATCACTATTTGTAGAATAACGAAATTAATGGGTTGAGGACTCTTTCAAAAGTAGAAAGCATCATATAATCAAACTTGTATTTTTAGTTAGTAGAAGACATAAAATAAACATTTAATAAGTATAATCAAATTTAAATAATAACACATATTTGTATATTGATATTCAATTTTTTATATTATTATTGGTGCAAAGATAGGTAAATACATATAGAAGTGCAGGCAGAAATACCTTCTTCCTCTAGCCACCAACACTGACTTTAATCTGCATATTTACCTTGTTCAGGGGTTTATTAGAAATATAGCTGTAACTACAGAAAGAAACCAGGTGATTTTATAAGGTAAATAACAGGAATTTTCACTAAATAGTCATTATCCAATCAGCAGGTCAGTTATCTTTGTGTCTCAACCTCTGATTAGTATAACTATCATAAACTATAGTTTGTGCTTTGTGCACGAACATTGGTCACTAAAATTGGGAAACCAGCTGGAGAAATAAAAATAAAGATACCATGAAATTTTCATTAAGGTGATGCAGTGTAAACTTAACACCCTTTAACGAGACAATTTCAAGATGCTGCACTTCTCCTATCAGTGTCTTCAACTAAAAAGGGCTGGACCAACTGTTGGACACACAACATTTTTCTTCTTGGAGGCAGGAGGTGCATTCTGTTAAATGAGGCTTTGAAACAGGTTCAGTTTCAAAGCAATAATGAAACAGATTCAGTGACTATAATAACAATAACTCATCAATTAGAGCCTACAACTGGCACTTCCAGAAACATTTTGACATTTTTCTCTTGGAATTCAGAAATACATATGGCAAAGCATGCCAGAACTCTCATCAGTGCCTGGCAGATGCTGACATAAAGCCTGTACTCAAATTCCAGTGTCTACTATTTTGCCAACCCCAGCATTCTACTTAGCAATATGTTCTTTACTATCATGTTAACTTGCTGGTGGTTTTACTTTACAGCAGTATAGCCTATATTCTTCTTGATCATTGCTGTTTTCTCCCATAGACATAAGTCATATTTTCTTCCTGATCACCCTACATACTCTGACTTGATGCTCACAGCACCTTCTTTTCAAGTTGCCAGTGAAGTGAATGCAATAACTTGAATCAATAATGCTTAGAATAGGCAACTAACAAACTCTGGTACGATGGATTTATTGCAGTAGAGTGTGTTTATATGTTATAGACAAACAAAAAGAACAAATGGAGTTGAGAGACTGAAAGATGAGCCATATTTCTTCATCTTAACCAAAACAAAACAAAATCAAATAAAAAACCATCTACAAATCTGTCTTATTATAATGTTTTTGTATGGATAACCTTTTGACTCTCAATGATAGAAAGCACTGAATTTCAGTTGCAATGATGTATTAACCCAGAATCTCTATATTTTGTCACTTTGTAAATTTATATATATAATATATATATATGCTATACATCATTTTAAGATTGAATTCCCAGTCTTTAAAATTCAAAACTCTCCTTGTCTTATTTAACTCTGTTTTCCCCTTTTTCTTTTTTAGCATAATACCTTTTTCTTTTACTCTTTAACTTGCCTGAGCCTCAATCAATTGTCTTTATTTTCTTACATTCTGCTAACGGACTTTAACGTTGCATTGTTGATATAATTCTGTGATTCGTTGTTTTCTAATTGTGCCTAATGGGGCTCATTTGTTCGTTTCTAAGTCATTTCTGACTCTTATGATGCTATGGACTGTAGCCCACCAGGCTCCTCTGTCCATAGGATTTCCCATACTGGAGTGGGTTGTTCTTTCCTTCTCTATCCTACTGAGCAGTATTTTTTGAAGAACTAAATAAAAACTTCATAAATCTTTCACACCATTATAAATGACAATCTATTTCAATTTTTCATCATCCAATCCTTATTTTATCTCACTTTAATTAAGATTATGCCAGAAATAGTCCTTTTTTAAACCCACCTCCTATATGAACTCCTTCCATTTGCCGTTATTTCCTTATGTCATTAAAATCCAAGCTCTATTTTTTACCATATGAAAGGGAGAAATGGATTAATGATTGCCCTAATCTAATATTCAAGATTAAATTCAGGAATCGCTTCTTGATGAGCAGGTGGCAAACTAGTGCTTGAGAGAGAAATTAAAAATGGATTCATATGCAAATCTAGTATTGTGCATCTTTAGCCCACTTAATGAAAGGTGCTATTGTTTTAATTAGGTTAATAATTTTGGATATGTAGATAATCAATTTAAAGAGTACAGCTCAATGGAAAAAGTTGTATCTTGAATACACAAATTATCAAGGTTGAAGGCTCCAACTGACTGAAATGTCACTCTATCCATCCTGGTATTAATTACATTCATCAACTAACATGTTAGTCATGGCAAAAATTTAACTTTTCAGCAAACCTGTGATCCAGTTCAAATATTGCTCTTCCTTCCCTATTGCCTACTCAGAAAGCATTTATCAAAAAAAAAAAAAAAACTACATAAAATGAATAGAATACTGGAAATAGAAGGAAACTTGAAGTTTATTTTGTCTACTACTATTTACCTAACATTTATCCAATATGCTCCTCAACATCATCCAGCACTGGGAAGCTGACATCACCCAGACAGGACAAGTATCCAAGACTGGACAACTTCAAATCATCCTAAACCTAAGGTGAATATACTGAACTCACTCTTTCTTTCAGTGATGCTGCTCTCTCTGCTAAAATCTAGGCCAGCAGCTTGGGAGATATTTCTGAAACATATAATAATACTTTTAACATATACATATGATTATCATGTGCTCCATGAGATCTCCCTTTATAGTCTAATCATAAGGAAAATTGCTTTCAAAATATAGCTTTTAAAAATAAATGATATTTTTTTCTGTGTTACATTTAAAAGTTTAAGTTCAAAAGTGATCACCATATTCCAGATAAGTCTAGCTAATGCATATTCAATGACAATGTTTCATTAAAATGTTCATACAAATACAATTTATTTCCTTTTTTTCTGTGTAATAATAACTTCATCTAACTTAAAAACTGATTCCCTTTTAATAATCTGTAGTTTTATTTTTTTCTGTGTCCAAGACCTCTTTATGTTTTTCTTATCCAAAATACAAATGACAGGTATTTCATAGGTTGAGATTTTTAAATTTTTTCCAAATGTCATTCCTAAGTCTCCATAAATTTATATTATTGCCATGATGATTGATGGTTTAGTTACTAAGTTGTGTCCAACCCTTGCAACCCCATGGACTATACCTGTCAGGCTCCTCTGTCCATAGGACTTTTATACGCAAGAATACTGGAATGGGTTGCCATTTCCTTCTCCAGGGGGTCTTCCTGACCCAGGGATCAAACCAGAGTCTCCTGCACTGCAGGCAGTCTCTTTATCTACTGAGCTCCCAGGGAAGCCCGCCATGATGATTAAGGGTGGTAAAAGGAGAAAAGAATTTGATTTCCTGAAACTGAAAGGTTTTCTTCAGAGTTCCTTAGAACATAGGACTCTTTGATACCACTAAAATCGTGAATATTCTGTTCAATGTTTGTGCTTAATTGCTCAGTCCTGTCCAAATCTTTGCAACCCCATGGACTGTAACCTACCAGGCTCGTCTGTCCATGGAATTTTCCAGGCAAGAATACTGGATTGGGTTGCCATTTCCTTCTCCAGGAGATGTCTCCCAACCCAGGGATCGAACCTAGGTTTCCCTCATTGTAGGCAGATGCTTTACCATCTGAGCCACCACAGAAGTCACATGAAGAGAGACAGCAACTAATTATGCATGTTTGACAAAAACATCTAGTTTAAAAGCCATATTGATGTAGTTGTTTTGGCACAAAAGCTACATAAATATTTTAGAGCTTCTAGTACCAAATGATATGAGCAACTGACACCCTCTGTCATACCTCTTTTCTTATTCCATCCCTAACTCACACCACAGCGTTTGCTCCATTTTTAGATTGCATAGGATAGGATTTCACAGTTAAGGAAATCCCAAAGGATAGCACTGCTTTGGATAACTTGAAAGGTGCTGTTATTAATAATTTATCTCTGTGGAGACATAAACAGAGAGTGGAGGTTTGGCATCCAGCCAGACAGAGCAACTGAAAACATACATCAAGGTTTGCCAGATGTTTCAGCCAGTGCCTTCTCCTGTCTTACATTTCATATTCATTATGATGCCATAGTTTTCAAAATACTACAGATGCAGGTTAAAAAATTCACTATTTTCAAAGGATGTTTGAAATCATGAAAAGGTAAAGTGGGTCACCCTTTAATAAACTACTCTCTCAGGGAGCTAGAATTAGTCTTTCAGGGGTGATCTGAGTCCAGAGTTCATACTTCTTGCCAACTAAGAACTTAACTATAATATGGTCAATGGTGGCAAAATATGCCACTCCAATATATGCCACTTGGGCATAAGGGTTTTTTTGGTCTAAGGGCACTTGAGAAACAACAGATGCAATAAAGTGAAAGTGAAAGTGAAGTCGCTCAGTCGTATCCTACTCTTTGCGACCCCATGGACTGTAGCCCAGCAAGCTCTTCTATCCATGAAATTTTCTAGGCAAGAGTACTGGAGTAGGTTGCCATTTAATAAGGGTGCCCTAACCTCCGTTTTTTCTTCCTGAAATTGAAAGATAAAATGCTCCTGTGAAATATGCTCTCCCTGTATCAGAAGAAAACAAACATTCTTTGACTGGGAGTTCAAGCTGAGAAAATTCTGTAAAAGACTTATTAAAATAGTTTTTATTTTCTTTTAGCCACTCCATATGATTTTGTTACTTTCCCCAAATTGTTTCTCTTTGTTTAAGTAAAAGAAGTTAGGTCTTGCCACTTCCTTGAGTTTTCCTTATGAAAGTTCTCATATCATAAAAATATTCAATAAATAAATTTCTATGTTTGCCTCTTATTAATCTGCTTAATAGTTTTAGTCCCAGGCAAAAGTTCAAAGAGGATAGAGGTAAAATTTTTCATCTCCTTTGCAAGTGCCTGAGTTAAAATTACATTTCTGTTTCTACCACTCTCTTGCTCATACATTCTGGCTGTGGTATATTGAATTTACATATTCTTCATTTCCACAATGCTAGGCAAAACTCCTTATGTGTGTTAGATAGTACAGTTCTAATGTTGGGAGACAAAAATAGATGAATCAAAGTATAGAGTAACTGGCCCTTACTGAGTATCGACTACGTGCCAATGACCACATTGTCTCCGACATTTACTATCTCACCAAATTTTTACTACACTGTTAAAAGTAATGATTATTTATCATTTTAACAGATAAAGGAACCAAAGCATTACAGAGATTGAACAAGTTACCAAAATATATAGGTTGGTAAATAGAAAAATTAAAATCAATATTCATGTGTAATTAATTCTAAGTCTGTACAGTTATTATAATACAGTTTTTATAATCTGTCTTTCTAGAAAAAAATACACTTCTTACTAAAGCAGAGAGACATCCTGTAATAAGTGATAATGGAAAATAATTAGAAAAATAATACAAGTATAATTATGTATTATATATTTAACTAAATCAGTTTGTTGTATGCCAGAAAGTAATACAACATTGTAAATAAAATGTGTTTCAATGAAAAACAAAGAATACATTTATAAAATAAAAAATGTAGAAAAGATATGTGAAATGCATTCATAAATATTTTCATAAAAATAATGAGAATATTAAAAGCTCTACTATCTAAAATAAGAAACCTCAGTTATCTGAAATATTAACTTTTATGGAACATATAATTCTCTAACACTGCTGAATAAATGAAGCATTGCTATGACTGAGAAAGAGAATAAAATGATTGATAAATCACCAAATGTTACATGTGAACTTGCTTTTGAAACTTAAGGGTCTTGTTTGCTTGATGAAGATTCATATCAATTGTATTTTATACCTGAGAACAGTCACTTCAAATTGTTCTAGTGTAAAATAAATTCAACATTGACAGCATTAAGAAAATGTTTGCATCCATATATTTATACAAGAGTTTGTATGCTTACTTCAATTCAATTAAAGCTAAATGAAACAAAGACGGTCACGTTATTGGCTGAAATGCTGCTTGTCAAATTAACACAGCAGTGCATCAGAAGATGAATGCAGTATTTCTGGAAATGCAATATTAAAGTGAATACACACAAACACATACACATCTGAAGCACAAATTACCACATAATGAAGTTACTTGGAAATAGGTTTCCAACATACAAATGAATAAGAGTAAAATGAGGAAAATTTTAAAAGAAAGTGAAAAAAACTAGTAATCATATATCAATCCCAGAGAACTTGCAATCTCTCTCTCATTTATTCTCTCCTAATCTTTCTCCAACTTTTTGGAGCTTAGAAACAAGAAATCAAGCTGACAGTTTTTCTTTCTTTCTTTTTTAAATTGATGGAATGCACATAAGAAATTTTGAATATGTTTAATCTCATAGGCTGCTGGTGGTACAGTAGTTAAAGTTGATATAAATATGTTGGACATAATATAGACAGATAGATAATAAGTCTATATGAATATATATGCTTGAAATACTTTTCCTCAAAATTTCACTTCAGAGAAGTTATGCAAGATATACAAAAGTATTTTATTTAACATTCTTTATCATCATTAAAATTTAAAATATTCTCAATGTTCCAACTATACCAATCTTAAAGAAACTATATAAGCAAGAAAATAAAGTAAAATAAATTGTGACTAAATGTTACTTATGTATTGACACACAACTACACACACAAAGTAAACCAATCTATAATATGTATAGAAAAACACAAAATAAAACCTGATGTTAACATAGCAATTTTGAGTAACATTTTCTTTCTTCATTTACATTTTCAGTGTCTAATTTTTCATAAATAAAATATATTGCTCTTATAGTCAGAAAAAGAAAATCTTATTCATTCCTAATTAACCTAATCATCTGAGAAAAGATCATACATTCATTTATCCACACACACACACACACATATATATAAGGAGAATTCACAATATGCTTGATATTGTATAATGTATAATGGGCTGGGATAAATAGGGAATGTTGTTGTTGTTGTTGTTGTTACTGTTGTTCAGTTGCCAAGTCGTGCTGACTCTTTGAGACCCCATGTACTGCAGCACACCAGGCCTCCCGGTCTCTCATCATCTCCTGGAGTTGGCCCAAGTTTATGTTCATTGCATTGGTAATGTCATCCAGTCATCTCATTCTCTGCTGCCCTCTTCTCCTCTGCCCTCGATCTTTCCCAGAATCAGAGACTTTTCCAATGAGTTGTCTGTTTGCATCAGGTGACCAAAATACTGGTGCGTCAGCTTCAGGATCAGTGCTTCCAGTGTATAGTCAGGGTTTATCTCCCTTAAGATTGACTGGTTTGATCTTGCTGTCTAAGGGACTTTGAGAGATCTTCTCCAGCACCACAATTTGAAAGCATCAGTTCTTTGGCATTCTGCCTTCTTTATGGTCCAACTCTTACAACGGGATGTGACCACTGGGAAGACCATAACCTTGACTATGTGGACCTTTGTTGGCAGAGTAATGGCTCTGCTTTTCAACACACTGTCTAGGTTTGTCCTCATTTTCCTGCCAAAAAGCAATCATCTTCTGATTTAATAGCTGCAGCCACTGTCTACAGTGATTTTGGAGCCCAAGAAGAGGAAATCTGTCACTATTTCCACATTTTCCCCTTCTGTTTGCCATGCAGTAATGAGGCCAGATGCCATTTATGATCTTAGTTTTTTTTTTTTTTTTTTTACTATTTAATCTTAAGCTGGATCCTTTACTCTCCTCCCTCACCAGCATCAAGAGGCTCTTTAGTTCCTCTTTGCTTTATGCCATTACAGTATTAGGGAATACAAAAGACAGAAAGTTAATAATTCTTGTTCTGCAGTAATTCACCATCTATCCATGACTGTGTCAACAGAAGACAATATCATTGTAACAGTAAAGTACAAAGTGAAGCACTTCTTTGTTGATAAAATGTTGACTTTTGCTCCCAGCAATTCATATTTCATGAGATAATGAAATAAAAAAAATTAGACTGGTTAAAATAGAGTTATCAAATTTTACTGTGGAATGTAGAAAGATTTAAATAAACATTAAAAGTATTTATTATCAAATTGCTTAATTGATACAGAATTTAATAAAATTGTTTTCTTTTTCTAAAATTTGCTAATTTGGAAGTTCATGCTTAACATGAGACATAGAATAATTCAAATGAATTATTACCTTACTGAATCCCACACTTTATTTTGAACATAATTTTTGCAAAAATCTTATTTTACATGTAAATAATGAGTAACATAAAGCAATGTTCTAACATTGCTTTCAATTTTGTGTATTCTGAGCAAGAGCTTTGAAGCCACTTATGTCTAAGTCTGAACATTTTTGAACCCTGATTGCTCAAGTCAAAAATGTAGTCTTATGGATATTCTATTCAAAAAACTCATATTCAAGCACTAGTCATTAGCAGTTGAGAATCTCATGTGTAGCTATTATCATTGTGTCATCTTTGTTCCCATTATCCTCACCATCATCATCATCACCATCCTCACCACCATCTTCAGAAACAGAAGCAGCAGCAGCAGCAGTATCATCACTATTACGAGCACGGTTATTTGACTTCATCAGTTGTTGATTCTATTTTAATGATCATGACATATGCTAGAGGGATTTATGTGGATTTTTCTCAGTTAATGTTCTCTTTGACCTAATAAGATTGCTATACACTAATTATTACCACTCACATATGAGTAGCAGAGCCTTACAGGAGTTATCTAAGATCACATTGGAAATAAATGTCAAAAGTTCCAAAAGCCTGACCCAGGATCCTGTTTTATTTCTTGTGCTTTAGAGCAGTTGGAGCAACATACGGTTGAATACATAGTTCATATCATCTAATCCATGTATCTGTTGTGAGAATAAAACAAAATAATTCCCATGAAGTAGTCAAATGTAGATTAATGTGAAACATAAAAGCATCTAAACATATTCTCATTAATTAGACTACCTTAGGTGTAAATTGATAAAGTTTCATTTTTGAGGAAGAAGTGTATAAATGTATGTAGAAGGATATGAATGTGAAAGTAGCTCAGTAATGTCTGACTTTGCGACACCTTGGAATATACAGTCCATGGAATTTAGGCCAGAATACTGGAGTGGATAGCCTTTCCCTTCTCCAGGGGATCTTCCCAACCCATGGATTGAACCCAGGTCTCCCGCATTGCCGGCAGATTCTTTACCAGCTGAGCCACAAGGGAAGCCCAAGAATACTGGAGTGGGTAGCCTATCCCTTCTTCAGCAGATTTTCCCTACCCAGGAATTGAACCAGAGTCTCCTGAGTTGCAGGCAGATTCTTTACCACCTGAGCTATCAGGGAAGCAAAGAAGAATGTAGCAGCAAACCCAAATGCTTTTATAAAATTTTTCTTTTTGAACATGGACAAGTTTAAGAAGCTATACTTTATAATTTAATTATAGTCCTCTTTTCTTGCATGTGGCATATAAAGTCTTCTCATTCCCAAGACCTTCTGTGTTTGACATTCATGTGAGACTTTGAAAGAGGAGAAGGAAACCGTTCTGATAGATTCTGTTTTTTAGCAAATCAGAAACAGATTTCTTTAGCAAAACATGATCAGATTTTCAAAGATAATATAAAATTTTTAATAGAGATCTTATGTGAATATACACATATGAAACTACATTTTTCACACTGGCTGTAACAGATTGGAACTTTTGTACAAGTGCAATTAATTAACACTGATTTTACTTTAAGTTTCATTAGAAAATATAAATATATTTAAATTCAATTTAACACAATAAAATCACATATCATGGTGATTTTTAAACATGAATGATGTAAAAACACCTTTTATTGTAGCAGATGCCAATTACTCTTTCCTTGATAAGCATGTCCAAACTTTAGGATGCTTCATGCAACGTTTTCCCCTTTCATATAAAAATGTAATTTTTTTTTTATGTTTTTTCCCTTTGTCATTCTGTACAAAGTGGGCCCCCTATAAGAGATAGCTGGGCTTCCCTGATGGCTCAGTGGTTAAAGAATCCACCTGCAATACAGGAGACACAGGAGATGTGGGTTTGATCCCTGGGTAAAGGAGAGTCTCTGGAGGAGGAAATGGCAAACCATTCCGGTATGCTTGCCTGAAAAATCCCATGGGCAGAGAAGCTTGACAGTACACAGCACAAAGGGTTGCAAAGAAATGGACCTGACTGAGAACAGCACAGCACTAAGAAATAGCCACTTGTTATAGCTAGTATAACACAGTCTTGAAGTTTTTCTGATATGTAGCAACAGTGTTTTCATTACACAAGTTTGTTTTTGAGAACAGAACTGACTCTCATATGTGTATAAGAAGGCTAGGATAATTTCCAAAGTTCTTTGAAGATGTTGGACAAATTATCTTTCTATTAAAACGCTTCCATATTTTCACTAGATATTTTGCTACAGTGGAGATGCAATTTTATGTACAACAGACTGAAAGAAGCTGTAAATGCATTTATTAAATATATGAATTTCTATAAAGTGTCATTGTCATGATTTTGATCCATCTTATACTCTTTATGAATTTCCCTCAAGATGAGATGGTATCTTTTAAAAAAATCTTAACAGAAAAACAAGTGGGCTAAGTGCTAGACATTTTTAGATTTTCTTGTAAAACATATCCATTGCGACTACCTGATGTCTAGTTTCTTAATAATAAATTTCTGGAAGAACACATTTTGTCTAAGAATCTTCACAGAATCTCTTATTTGAGGCTCATAATAAAGCCAGTCAATGGTAGGACAGGTTCTGTGCCCTCTTTGACAGTTGAGAAACATATGCAAGGAGCATTATTTGCTAAAGTGAGAGATCTAAGGAATTGTAATGCACAATGTTCTGTTCCTTCTATCTCTGTGCTTATTGACTAAATTCACATGGTCCCTGCCAATAATAGCTGATTATTGAACACAATCACAACATTTGTTAGGCAACTGCTTAATTATAGACTGCATATGCACTGCCTCATTTAAATCTCACAACTAGATAGAGTTGATACTATTTTCTGTGAATTACACATAAGAAAACTATAGTACACATTGGCAGGTTCACCTCGATTACCTCCATCATTAGCAATCACTTACAAAGAGAAATGTTGATTCTGTTACACTTTGTGCATAGCAATTGGTATAGTGTTATATGTCATTTGAATGAAGATTACTACTTTATTCTGTGAAAATCATGGTAATTAAACCAATGCATAGAGTTTATTAGCTACTTAATATAATTCTTAATTATACAGAGGACCCCATTAAGGAATGCCATTATATCTATTGAATATACCCATGTGAAGTGGTCAGTGATCATTAGGCTCTAATATTTCCCAATGGCCAAATGAACATAATTCATTTAAAACAAAGCAAAACAGAAGTTGACTTTTTTTTTTCTTCTTAGATTGAGGAAATTCACTTGGGTGCTGGTTATTATTGTTTATTGTACTCTTTATTTACATTCATTAAGGATACCTCTGGGATTCTGTGCTCAGTGTCTGTTATGTCAGAGATACAACCCAACGGATTGTGCAGGGAAGAAGATGAACTTTTGAATACTGCTATTATTTATTTCAAGTAGACAAGCAAACCACTCTTTCAGACATGGGCCTGTAGTTAACCTTACACTATGCATTTTCTTGTAAAGAAATGAAATAATTCCAGAAAATGAATAGGAGGGAGCCTCCAGCAATTCTGACACCTAAATCTTTCAGGTGAAAAGTTGTTGAAGGCTATTATACCTCTTTTAAGTCAAACACATTTTGTGAAATTTATAAAAAGAACAAAGAGTTTGCATCACTTATGATGTGGGAAACTTTTCTTTCAATTTGTATTTTCTCTTGATTTTATCTTTCCATTAATTCTCTTCTTATAGCAAGATTGTAGGACTAAGCTTCTGAATTCTGCCTCTAAACTCCAATCCCAAGAAATGCTTTCTCTTTCTGTTTTAAATAAAAATCATTTTCCAACATATCTTCTCTTTGGGGTATGGAATTGCGCAGTCGTTCGGAAACTTCAATGTACATAAAAGTCATCTAGAACCTATGATTACAGTGCAATCCATACTGTTCTGAATAGGTCCTCAGGATAGTGCCCAGGGACCTTTTAACTCAGATGATTTTCATGTACTGTTTGAGGGAAGCACACCAAATCAATAGACTAAAGCTAGGGTTGACAAAATATGACCAATGAGAGAAATCTAGCCTGATGCTTGTTCTGCTAAGTTTCATGGGAACATGCCAAGTTCATTTGTTTACATGTTGTTTATGGCTTTATTCATACTCCAAGGAGAGTTGAGTACTTGCAACAGGGTATTTATGGATTGTGAAACTTAACATACTTACTCTCTGGTGTTTTATAGAAAAAGTTTGCTGACTCCTGGTTTAAAATCCTGAAATAAGATTGAATTACGTGTTCAAGCTCTTGTACAGAATATTGCCAAATACTACGCCTATCATAAAATGAAATACCAACACCTTGGAGACACTTGTTTCCATTCAGGCCTTTGAGAGAGCTTCCATTGCCATGAACACTAAATGAAAACTTCCAATGCCATGACCTAAATGAAATAAAATGGGCACAAAGATAGCTTCCCCCATCTGATGGCAAAAGAATTGACCAAGTGAACTTATGTACATATTTTCTGCCATCTGTCCAACTCCAACTGTAACTTGAAAGTTAACTTGACTCTGAAAGGATTTAGTTGTTCATAGGTCTATCTTAAAAAAAGAAGGAAAATAGTTTTAGAGTGGGCAGTGGACTAAGTTTGTCCTTATTTCCTGGAGTAATCTTGATACTGAGAGATAGTAAACATTGGAGTGAAGACATTTTAACCTAAAACCAAGAGCTGGGATTTATTATTAAGTTTACTAATGATTATTTCAATTTCTAAAGATTTTTAAACACTTTTATTTTTAACTTCACACATGTTACTCTTTAAGTTACAATTTCAAATCCCATTTATGGCACGTTGCTTGCCTTTTTTTTTTTTCCTTCTCCATTTATCTATTTTTTAATTAATTAATTAATTTTTAAAATTTTTAAACCACCTAAAATATCTGGATCAATCATGGCCTCATATAAGAAATTAAAGCATATTTGAAAGGATAACTGAATCCCTAACACACTTAAAAGGATATATATTTATTTTTGTTAGCAAAATGGTAGACCAGGAAGCTCCAAACTTTTGTTTTTCCACAGAAACATTGAAAACAAGCAAACAAGAAAACTGATGTCTAAATCAACATAAAACTCTGAAAATATTCAAAAGTTTACAGTTCAGGTCAGCTGAACTCACTCGCTCAGTCATGTCCGACTATTTGCGATCCTGTGAATCGCAGCACTCCAGGCCTCCTTGTCCATCACCGACTCCCGGAGTTTACACAAACTCATTGTCATCAACTCGGTGATACCATTCAGCCATCTCATCCTCTGTCGTCCCCTTCTCCGACTGCCCCCTATCCTTCCCAGCATCACGGTCTTTTCAAATGAGTCAACTCTTTGCATCAGGTGGCCAAAGTATTGGAGTTTCAGCTTCAACATCAGTCCTTCCAATGAACACCCAGGACCTATCTTCTTCAGGATGGACTTGTTGGATCTTCTTGCAATTCAAGGGACTCTCAAGAGTCTTCTTCAACACCACAGTTCAAAAGCATCAGTTCTTTGGCACTCAGCTTTCTTTAATGTCCAACTCTCACATCCATACATGACTATTGGAAAAACCATAGCCTTGACTAGACGGACATTTGTGGGCAAAGTAATGTCTATGCTTTTCAATATGCTATCCAGGTTGGCCATAACTTTCCTTCCAAGGAGTAAGCGTCTTTTAATTTCACGGCTGCAATCATCATCTGCAGTGATGTTGGAGCCCAGAAAAATAAAGTCAGCCACTGTTTCCTCTGTTTTGCCATCTACCTGCCATTAAGTGATGAGACAGGATGCCATGATCTTAGTTTTATGAATGTTGAGCTTTAAGTCAACTTTTTCATTCTCTTCTTTCAGTTTCATCAAGAGGCTTTTTAATTCCTCTTCAATTTCTGCCATAAGGGCGGTATCATCTGCATATCTGAATTTGTTGATATTTCTCCCGGCAGTCTTGATTCCAGCTTGTGCTTCTTCCAACCCAGCCTTTCTCATGAAGTACTCTGTATATAAGTTAAATAAGCAGGGTGACAATATACAGCCTTGACCTACTCCTTTCCCTATTTGGAACCAGTCTGCTGTTCCATGTGCAGATCTAACTATTGCTTCCTGATCTGCATACAGGTTTCTCAAAAGATAGGTCAAGTGGTCTGGTGTGCCCATCTCTTTAAGAATTTTCCACAGTTGATAGTGATCCACAGTCAAAGGCATTGGCATAGTCAATAAATCAGAAAGAGATATATGTCTGGAACTCTGGTGCATTTTCAGTGATCCAATGGAAGTTGGCAAATTGATCTCTGGTTCCTCTGCCTTTTCTAAAACCAGCTTGAACATTTGAAAGTTCACGGTTCACATATTACTGAAGCCTGGCTTGGAGAATTTTGAGCATTACTTTACTAGCATGTGAGATGAGTGCAATTCTGTGGTAGTTTGAGCATTCTTTGGCATTGCCTTTCTTTGAGACAGGAATGAAAACTGACATTTTCTAGTCTTGTGGCCACTGCAGAATTTTCCATATTTGGTGGTGTATTGAGTGCAGCACTTTCACAGCATCATCTTTTAGGATTTGAAGTAGCTGAACTGGAATTTCATCACCTCCACTAGCTTTGTTCATTTTGATGCTTTCTAAGGCCCACTTGACTTCACATTCCAGGATGTCTGGCTCTAGGTGAGTGATCATACCATCGTGATTATCTTGGTCATGAAGATCTTTATTGTAAAGTTCTTCTGTGAATTATTGCCTCCTCTTCTTAATATCTTCTGCTTCTATTAGGTCCATACAATTTCTGTCCTTTATCGAGCTCATCTGTATATGAAATGTTCTGTTGGCATCTCTAATTTTCATGAAGAGATCTCTAGTCTTTCCCATTCCATTGCAAAGGCAAAATGATAGGATGCTAAAAGAGGAACTCCCCGGGTCATTTGGTGTCCAATAATCTACTGGAGATCAGTGGAAAAATAACTCCAGAAAGAATGAAGGGATGGAGCCAAAGCAAAAACAATAAACATTTGTGATTATGACTAGTGGCAGAAGCAAGGTACAATGCTATAAAGAGCAATATTGCATAAGAACCTGGAATGTTAGGTCCATGAATCAAGGCAAATTGGAAGTGGTCAAATAGGATATGGCAAGAATGAACATCAACATTTTAGGAATCAGTGAACTAAAATGACTGCAATGGGTGAATTAAACTCAGATAACCATTATACCTAATACTGTGGGTAGGAATCCCTTGGAGAAATGGAGTAGGCATCATGGGAAACAAAGGAGTCCAAAATGCAATATTTGGATGCAATCTCAAAAACGACAGAATTATCTCTGTTAGTTTCCAAGGCAAACCATTCAATATCATAGTAATCCAAGCCTATTCCCCTACTAGTAATGCTGAAGAAGCTGAAGTTCAACAGTTCTTTGAATACCTAAAGACCTTTTAGAACTAACACCCAATAAAGATGTCCTTTTCATTATAGGGGACTGGAATGCAAAAGTAGGAAGTCAGGAAACACCTGGAGTAAAACGCAAATTTGACCTTGGAGTACATAATGAAGTAGGGCAAAAGTTAATAGAGTTTTACCAGAGAACAAACTGGTCATAGCAAACATCCTCTTCCAACAACACAAGAGAAGACTCTACATATGGACATCACCAGATGGTCAATATCTAAATGAGGTTGATTATATTCTTTGCAGACAAAGATGGAGAAGCTCTATACAGTCAGCAAAAACAAGACTGGGAGCTGACTGTGGCTCAGATCATGAACTCCTTATTGCAAAATTTAGACTTAAATTGAAGAAAGTAGGGAAAACCACTAGACCATTCAGGTTTGACCTAGATCAAATTTCTTATGATTCTACAGTGGAAGTGAGAAATAGTTTTAAGGGACTAGATCTGATGATAGACAGAGTGCCTGATGAACTATGGATGGAGACTCATGACACTGTACAGGAGACAGGGATTAAGACCATCCCTGTAGAAAAGAAATTCAGAAACACAAAATGGCTGTCTGAGGAGGCCTTGCAAATACCTGTGAAAAGAAGAGAAGTGGAAAGCAAAGAAGGAAAGGAAAAACATTCCCATGTGAATGCAGAGTTCCAAAGAATAATAAGGAGAGATAAGAAAGTTTTCCTCAGGGATCAATGTAAATGTTTACAACAATCAATCAAATCTCAATCAAGATTTTTATTTGAAATCATAGGAACATACTATGGTATTCATATCTGTCCTTGCATCAATCTTTCCACAGCATAGCAATGGTCTTCATCTTGAGCAGGTGCCAATTCAGTTCTATGTCCTATACCCCTAAAAACTGTAGAATACAGGACAATCTTAATTGGTAAATTATAGTGTATAATTGTCCTAAAGTGCTTGAGGAGCATTCAAAAGACTAATATATTTATCTGTTTTGCATAACACGAAAAGCAAGGGAAGAAAATGATGGACACTGCTTTTGAAAACTGCAAGAAGACTGCAAAGCCAAAAAGGATTGGGGCAAGAAATTGTGTGTGGAAAAATACAGCAGACCATCTAAGGAAGGTCTAGGAATGAAGATCTAAGGAAAGGAAAGAAGGGATGAACTTTTTATGGAAAGTTAAAACATTCCAAAGTGACTATATGTACAAGTATCTGCATGCCCAAGAAGGTACATGCTCAGAAAAGCCCTGAGAATGGCTTAGACTTTCATCTTGCCTAATCCAGAGGCTCAGAGAAAGCTTAGCTAAATGAAGAATCAGCATAGTGCCCATTTGCAAACACTGGGAGAAGTGGCTGGTATCCCTCTTATAAATATATTTTGGGAACTTCATCTGTGTGATTGTTTATTTCATCTCTTGGCATTACAGGAAATCATTGTCAAAAACTTAACTGAACACAAACTAAAGGATCAGACTTAAGAATTACTCATGAAGAGGGAAGTCTCTGTAAAAACGATTTGGAAGTTTCTGAAAAAGAAAGGACTCCTACAGTCTTCAAAAACCCAAACAAAAATCAAGGCAAAACCAACAAAATCCAATCAGCAAGCCCTGAGGAATAAGGAAAATCTGATTTCTAGAGTAATCATGTTAAAATACTCAAATAATCAAATCTCAACAAGAGCAAAAATTTACAATAAATGCAAAGCAACAGGAAGAACTACTTAATTCAGAGAGATAACTAAATTGCTATATATCTGTAGGCTACAGATAGATAGATACAGAAGCTACTAATCAAATATCTTAAAAAAGTTGTCTTAAATATATTCAAAGACTTAAGGAAAAAAGAAAAATGCACAAAGAGCTAAAAACAGCAACAAAAGGGGGAAAAAAAAGAGAAGTGTACAGTTTTAAAAAGGAAGTATCAACAGAAAGAAAGAAATTACAATAAGCAGTCAGACAGCATTTCTGAAGCGGATATACACAATAACAAAAACAAACAAAGTTATTATATATACCTGACAACAAGTTTATACAAGCAGAAGAAAAAATCAACAAACTTAGAAGATAAGATGATTGAAATTACCAAGTTTGAAGGAAAAAAGAAAATAAATAAAAAATGAAAGTGAAGCATCTAGTGAATCAGTGGAACATCATCAAACAGATCAGTATAATTATTATGGGCATTACAGAAGAAAAGGAAAAAAATGAGGCTAAAGATTGTAAAGTAGCATGGAAACATATGCATTACCATATGTAAAATAGATAGTCAATGGAAATTTGCTGAATGATGCAGAGAACTCACATTAGGTGCTCTGTGACAACCTAGAGGGGTAGGATGGTGTGGGAGTGGGAGGGAGTTTCAAGAGCAATGGGATATGTATATATGTGTATATAGATATATATGTATATATATATATGTGTATATATATATATATATATGTATGTATATATACTTATGGCTGAATGTTGATGTATGGCAGAGACCAAAACAATTATCTTCCATCAAAAATTTTAAAAGTCTCAAAAATAAATTTAAAAAATTAAAGAAAAAAGAATAATAGACATGACTCCTGGGCATATACACCGAAGAAACCAGAATTGAAAGAGCCACGTGTACCCCAATGTTCATCGCTGCATTGTTTACAATAGCCAGGACATGGAAGCAACCTAGATGCCCATCAACTGACGAATGGATAAGAAAGCTGTGGTACATATACACAATGGAATATTACTCAGCATTAAAAAAAAAATTCGTTTGAAGCAATTCTACTCAGATGGACGAAACTGGAGCCCATTATCCAGAGTGAAGTAAGCCAGAAGCAAAAACAACAATACAGTATATTAACGCATATATATGGAATTTAGAAAAACGGTAACGAGAACCCAACATACGAGACAGCAAAAGGAACGCAGATGTATAGAATAGACTCGTGGACTTTGTGGATGAGGGTAAGGGTGGGATGATATGGGAGAAGGGCATTGAAGCATGTTAATTTTCATATGTCTAATCAATCGCCAGCCCAGGATTGATGCTCGGGGCTGGTGCAGTGAGATTTCCCGGGGGGGGGGGGGGGGGAGGGAAGAGGGAGTGGGGTTCCGGAGGGGAAGCATATGTAAACCCATGGTGATATCATGACAATGTATGGCAAAAACAATTAAAAAAATAAAAAAAATAAAAATAAAAAAAAATAGACATGACTCCCCTAATTTTATGGGGGGAAAAAAAAAACTGAATTGGCAAATCAAAGTCATGAAATAAACTCTAAGTGGGAAAAAACCCAAACAGATCACTTGGAGATACAAATGACTTACTGTTGAAAAAAAAAAAAAAAAGACATCTTAAAAACAGGAAGAGAGGAGCAATTTGTTATGTACAAGAGTTCAAGAGTTTCTCCATAATATTATCAGCTAATTTCTCATGTGAAACTATAGAGGTAAGAAGGCAGTAAAATGATCTATTTAAAGTACTGAGGGAAAAAAAATTACAAAAATAAAAAAACAAAGAATTTTACATCTGACAAATGTGTCCTTCAAAGTAAGGAAAATGTAAGATATACCAAGATTTTTGAAAAGCTGAGGCAGTTTACTACCTATACGCTTGTTATACAGAAAAAAAAAAAAGGAAAGGAAAAAGAATCAATTAGGTTGAAATAAAAGAATGCTGAAAAGTAACTTCAAAAATATGAAGAGATAAAATTTCCAGTGAAGGTAAATACATGGGAAAATATAAAAACCAATATTATTCTAAATAATTATGGTTTGTCACTCTAGATTTCTTTCTATAGACTTAATGTATGAATGTGTAATTTGTGGCATCAATAACAGAAAAAGGGGACTGAAGCTGCATAAAAGTATAGTTTTGTTATGAGGTTGAACTTCAGTTAATATTAATTCAAATTATATAGTTTTAACTTTAGGATGTCATATGTAATTCCCATGTTAAACACAATTAAAATATCTATAGAATACACATGAAAGGAGGTGAAATTGTTACCAAGTTAAAGCTCACTCTGCTTGCCACATGACAGGCTGATAAATCCAACAGACAAAGTGTTGAAAAAGGGGTATGGCTTTATTCAGAAAGCCAGCTGACCAAGAAGATGGAGTACTTATGTTTCAAAATAACCATCTTCTAGGCGTCTGGATGCCAGGTTGTTTTATAGAACAGAGATGTGGGAAAGGTGAGGCAATAAAGTAAAAAAATGCAAAATGGAGAGGGATAAGAGGTGAAGAAATAAAGTGAAAAGGGCCATGGAAGGGATATGTTAATCTCTTCTTTCCTGCAGCCTTTCACAAGGTGAGATTATTTCTCTGTGAGCAGGGCCAGATTATTTCTCAGTGAGATGAACAAAGGCACTTTAGTTTAACAGTCAGGCGGAGGAGTGGGGTTTTCTGAGACAGGCCATTATATATGTTTATAATAACAAAAGCAATGAAAATAAAAGGAAAAGGATCCAGCATGGAGTCAAATTTTGCTCTTCTTTATAACAAAACTGGAATCAAAATGTATCACCACAGGGCATCAGCAAAAGACTAAACTAGGAAGCTCCAGGCCCTCATTCCTTATTTCCCTCTAAAAACACCCAACTATAATAGAAAGACAAAAGTAGCTTTGCGGAACACTGGGGTCCAATTAAAGTTCTGAAGCAATCAAACGAATGCCTAACTGAGAGAAAAGCACGTTCAAAATTATAGAAAATATTGTGATCTTTTCCCTTACGTTTAGCCCAACCCCATACCCAAGACAATGGGATGTGGTCAGGAAAAAGGCGTCTAGTTCCTGTCTCCTCCTTCAGGTTGGAAGGTGAAGCAGAAACTTGCTTTCTTGTTTCATCTCAAGAATTGGTAAAGGAACTGCCTAAGTGTCTCTGTCTCTTCTAACAAGAAGTGTGGCTATCAAGATAGGAGCCAGTGCAAGACATTGAGCCACAAGTTTGCTGCAGGGGAAGGCATGGCCATGAGTGCCTGGGGCCAAGAGAGTATCCACAAGGAAATGCTATAGAACAAATAGCTAAGACTCTCAGAAGAAGTAAGGATAAGATTGTCAGAAAATTAAGGTCTTTAAACACAATGATGTATACAATGGAACTAGAATATAAATTCATACACAGGGAAGATACACCCCCAGAAAATACTTGAGCTTTTAGAACAGGCTGATTTCTGTTCTAAATGTAATGGCCAGACTACAAAGAATGAGAAAAGTAATTTCTTTCTCAAAGGCCCAATTTTCAACAAAATATCACAGGACATCAGAAAGAAACACATAAAAATAACACAAAAGTAAAAACAAGGAAAAAAGACCCATTCAAAAAAATAAATCTCTAATAATCAAACAAAATAAGAATATAAACAAGAGATAAAAAGAAAGAAATAACCCCCAAATTCTGAAGTTGAAACACACAATAACTGAATTGAAAATTTTACTTCAGAGGATTCAACAACAGAGTAAAACACTTAGAAGTAATAATTAGGGAACTGAACTCAGGTCATTTGAAATTATTGAATCTGAGGAGAAAACAATGATAATAGTTGAAGAGAGACTAAGGCACTTATGAGACACCATTATGCAGAACAACATATGAATATAGGCATTCCAGAACGTGGATAGAGTGTGAAAAGTGCAGATGTAGTGTGTAACCAAAAAAGCTTCCGTGACAGGCTGCTGTGAGATACAGCAGGCCCTAGTTCCGGAGACCTCCCCCATCCTCATACCTCCCCGTACCTTGCTCCGTGACAGACTGCTGTGAGATACAGGGGGCCCTAGTTCCGGAGACCTCCCCCATCCTCACACCTCCCCCCACCCTCACCTCATACACCTCCACAAGCCAAGAAAGTCCCGCGCTCACCAAGAGATGGACCATCCAGGGAAGATGCGCAGTTTAAACTGACCAAACATTGACTGCCAGCGCTGTAACAAAGAAGTGCCTGTATAAAAGCAACTGTGATCTGGAGCGCGGGGCTCTTGTCGGATTCCACTTCGTGGATGAGACTTGCGCCCTAGCCCGGCTAGCAATAAACCCCTTTATGCTTTTGCATTGCTGTGTGGACTTGGTCTCTTCAAGTGCTTGGGACCCGGAGTTTGGACTTAACACAGAGATCTTATTTAAAGAAATAATGACCAAAATTTTTCCAAATTTGGAGAAAGTAAAACATGAAAATGCAAATGCAAGAAGCTAACACAATGCAAGGAGGAAAACAATCCAAAGAGACTCACACTGGAATATATTATGATCAAACTTTTCAAAGTCAATGACAGAAAATCTTGAAAATACAGTAGAAAAGTGACTTGTCATATTTATGGGGAGTGTTCATCAACATGTGAATTTGTTGTTGTTCAGTCACTGAGTTGTGTCTGACTCTTTGCAACCCCATGGACTGCAGAACATCAGGCTTCCCAGTCCTTCACCATCTTCAGGAGCTTGCTCAAACTCATGCCCGCTGAGTCAGTAATGCCACCCAATAGTCTCATTTTCTGTCATCCCCTTCTTATCCTGCCTTCAATCTTTTTCAGCATCAGGGTCTTTTCTAATGAGTCAGCTCTTCGCATCAGGTGGCTAAAGTATTGCAGCTTCAGCATCATTCCTTCCAATGAATATTCAGGATTGATTTCCTTTAGGATTGACTTTTCAGTCCAAGGTACTCTCAAGAGTATTCTTCAACACCACAATTCAAGAGCATCAGTCCTTCAGCACTCAGATTTCATTATGGTCCAACTCTCACATCCATTCATGACTACTGGAAAAACCATATCTTTGACTCTGGACCTTTGTTGGCAAAGCTATATCTCTGCTTTTAAATACATTGTCAAGGTTTTTTGTAACAAGTGAATAGATTTTTGATAGTGTGCATATATATATATATAAAGGGATATTGTTCAATTTTAAAAAGGATGGGAATTCTGACACATACTGCAATGTAAATTTAGACATTGTTAATTGAAATAAGCTCATTACAAACAGACAAATACTGATGATTCTATTTACATGCGTTACATAGAATAGTTAAAATATGACACAGAAAGTAGAAGAGGGGAAGGAGGTTAAAAGAAATGGAGGGTGGCTATTTAACTAGTATAGTTACTGCTTGAGTTGATAAAACATTCTGGGAATGGTTAGTGGTGACATTTGTACATCATTGTGAATGAAATCAACATAATAAATTTGACACTTATAATGATACAATGGTAAATTTTATCTTATGTATATCTTTCCATAATGAAAAATCAAATGAAGGAGAGAAAATGAGAAGGGAGAGAAGAGGAAGGAAGGAAGGAGGAGGAAAAGAAGTGGAATAGAGGGAGAGAGGAGCAAAGACAGAGAGGAGAGAGACTTCCCAGCTTGAATCCTAGTTAGGCTACATATTATATGCAAATTTTTAGAAAGTTACTTGAGCTTTTCTAGTCTTAGTTTCTGCACTTTAAAAAATATCTAGTTTTTAGGTTTGCTTAAATCTTGTATTAAATAAGCATGCAATTTGTCAGTCATCATTCTAACAGATGAAATCAGTTATTTCAAGATTTTGTGGTAACTTATAAATATAAGATAGCACAGTAAAATTATACATATATATTAATGTGTTTATAAGATTATACATAGCTTGATAAATGGAACACATTTCATATTTTCTTTTGTAACACTGCAGTTGATACAGCTACTAGTATCTAGGTGTTTTGAATTTTATTTGATCCAGATTGATTTACTCAGTTTTACTAACTGAAACTAAAAGAAGTTCAGGAATAATCTAGGGAATTCAAACTATTGCTACATTATCTATTTATAGGTTTTACTTAAATAAACTTGAAAAAAAAAATCTTTGAGAAGATTCTAATCTCCACAAAGTTATGTAAGCACTAAAACTGAAGACTCCCTTGGATGAACAGAAAAGAATTTGAATATTCCTAGGACCAGTGTAGTACTGTGGTACTGTTACTTTCATTGAAAATACAAAGAAAAAAAAAAAATATATATATATATATATATATACTATGTATCTTCCAAAACTCAAAAGCAGTGATCCAACTGAGAACTTCAAGAAGTGAAATAATATTTTTAATAGACTCCAAAAAAGCAGATTTAGCAAGATTAACAAGACTCTCTATAGGATGACTGTGGGGAATAATTTACCAGTGACACTCAGAGCCAAAAATATATTGAATGTGTCAATGATATCTTAAAGTTATTCTTTATTTTAATTCAAATACAGATGACAAATTCTTATTGAAGAAAACCCATTTGTAATATTTGCATCTTGTTCCTGGAACAATTTAGCTTTTTATTGCCACTGTTTATATGAAATGTACTGTGATATAAATGGCTTTCATAAAAGTTGCCAACTTCCAACCACCTGCTGTGTACTGACAGCAGTAACTGCAATTCTGCTCCTGCAAAATAACATTCATTTGCAATATCTACTGTCAGATCCACAAATCGTTTTCTTAGGTTAAGTGGTTTGTTGGAATAAGACTGTATTTACTAATTCTCCTTTGCTATCTCTCAGTCTTTCTGGCATTATTCTTTTTGATTGATTCCACCAAGGCATGGGGCAAGCAGAAATGTGATCCTGTTTGGAAAGCTCATTTTCCTGCAGTTCACATAGGGAGCAGCTACTGGAAAATGTAACATTTGGAGAGTTTGCAGATGGAAACAGGCCCAGTGATAGAAAATGTAGTGTAAAATGAAAATGCCTTCCTGCCCATTCAGCTCTTTCTATGCCATTTTGCAGACAATATTTCATTCCAAAACTTGGAGCTGATAGACTAAGATGTCACCAAGAAAGGGCTTAAGAAGCCCCCAAATTAATCTGGTGTGAGGATATACCTGTATGAAAAAGAAATATTATCTCCACATACCAAGACATCTGGATATTATTTGGAGGAAATAACGGGAAAAAATAAAGCAAGGGTAGGTTACCTTTAGTGAAATTTCAAAAGCATAAATCCATCAGTGACCACATAGCAGCAGTTATAGTGGCATATATCCAAAGGGATCCTGAAGCTAATATAAATGGTTTAAGCAACCGAAGAATATGTACCTAGATGTAAATGAAGAGATCTTTGGAAATTGTACTTGCCCCATTTAAGGGATGCAATTGCTTCTCAGCTCCTGCCGTTTGTTGCCAAATTAATATGAGTCCATATTCCACATTCTCAGATATTTTTTTCTTCTTTTTATGAAAGTCAGATACCTTAATTTTATGTAAAGCATTGCAAAATTCCAAGTCAAAGGTCAAGGCAGCCTGGGTGATATAGCTACAGAGTAGAGTCTTCACAGGGCACAGAACAAAATAGAGAACAGTAAAGAATATATTATATTTGTTGAATTGGAAAGTGTTTATGGGGAGGTGGAGAAGACAGCGAACAAATACTAGAAAACAATGCATACTATTTTCTCATTCCTTTAAATGCTAAGGTGTACTATTCACCTCCACCTTCTTAGAAGAATAAAAGGAAGTCATTCATAAAGAAATCCAGCCAATATTTGAGGAAGAAGGTATTACAAGCCCAGTGAATAACTTATCTTAAGGCCTGGGTATTTAACTATTCTAATAATTATAAAAAGTAAATATTTCAATAAGGCTGCAATGAGCTTATAAAAAATTCAACAGAGAAGGCAAGGCCATGTCATCATTAGGAGTTTGGTCTCATCCTGAAGCCAATTTCTAGCAATCAGTTTACATTTTAGAAAAGAGTTAATCTGCAACATTAAATGTGTAAAACATCCCAAGGTGAGCATGCTAATATAAACAAACTAATTTAGATCTGAATGACATGACAGCTTTCAATATTCTTCAAGGATACACAAATGAGTATAGTTCCCCAGATTTTTGTCTCTGATTCCTATAAGAAATAGGATAAATTGCATGCTTATTTCAAAAGAATCTGTTCACTCAAAGTCCCTTTATGTATGTCATCTCAACATGTTCTAGGTTTGAGTGAATCCTGTGATGTGTAACCAACTCCTAGTCCTTTTCAAGATGACTTTCTTTATAAACCACACAAATCTACACCGAAACACAAACACATGGAGTAAATTATTCAAAGAATGACACTGTGTCTCTGTGGTAAAATAGTGAAATGTATTAGCAAAAGAGCGTTCTTGTAAAGTAGGACAGAAAAAAAATAGGCGTAGGTTAACATGGTTTGAGAAGTTTTTTCAGATGAAGTCAGAAGTGAAACAGAGCTTATAGAATAAGAAAAAAATAACTGAATGAGAGTGAAATAATTTCAAAGAAAAATTTGAAATGGAGGTTGAGCAGGTACAGGGAAGAGATACATAAGATTCTTAGGAGAGTGACCAGAACATTCAATTTGCCCAATAAATATTAGTCAAATCAGTTCAGTTCAGTTCCTCACTCGTGTCTGACTCTGCAACCCCATGGACTGTAGCACACCAGGCTTCCCTATCCATCACCAACTCCCAGAGCCTACTCAGACTCATTTCCATTGACTAGGTGATGCAACTCAATCATCTTATTCTCCATCATCCCCTCCTCCTCCTGTCTTCAATCTTTCCCAGCATCAGGGTCTTTTCCAATGAGTCAACTCTTTGCATTACTTTCTGGCAAAGTAATGACTCTGGTTTTTAACATGCTGTCTAGGTTGGTCATAGCTTTTCTTACAAGGAGCAAGCATCTTTTAATTTCATGGCTATAGTCACCATCTGCAGTTATTTTGGAGCCCCCAAAATAAATTCTGTCACTGTTTCCATTGTTTCCCCATCTATTTGCCATAAACAGATGGGACCAGATGCCATAATCTTAGTTTACTGAATGCTGAGTTTTCAGTCCACTTTTTCACTCTCCTCTTTCACTTTCATCAAGAGGCTCTTTAGTTTTTCTTCAATTTCTTCCATAAGACTGGTGTCATCTGCAGATCTGAGGTTACTGATATTTCTCCCAGCAATCTTGATTCCAGGTTGTGCTCATCCAGCCTGGGATTTCTCATGAGGTACTCTCCATATAAATTAAATAAGCAGGGTGACAATATACAGCCTTGACATACTCTTTTCTCAATTTGGAACCAGTCCATTGTTGGATGTCTTGTTCTAACTGTTGCTTCTTGACCTGCATACAGGTTTCTTAAGAGACAGATCAGGTGGTCTGGTATTCCCATCTCTTTCAGAATTTTCCAGTTTGTTGTGATCCACACAGTCAAAGGCTTTGGCTTAGTCAATAAAACAGAAGTAGATGTTTTTCTGGAGTCCTTTTACTTTTTTGATGATCCAATGGATGTTGGCAATTTGATCTGATTTTTCTGCTTTTTTAAAATCCAGCTTGAATATCTTGAAGTTCGTGGTTAATGTACTGTTGAAGCCTGGGTTGGAGAATTTTGAGGATTATTTTGCTGACTTGTGAGAAGTGTGTATTTGTGCAGTAGTTGACTTATAATATTATGTTAGTTTTAGTTGATAGCATAGTAATGTTTTTTTTAATTTTTTGAAAGATTATATTCTATTATAGGTTAATAAAAGATAACAAGTTATTGAGTATAATTCCTATGCTATTAATATACAGTAAATCTTTGTTACTTAGCTATCTTATGTATAAGAGTTTGTATCTATTAATCTCATATTCTTAATTTATCTTTCCCCTGCCATCCTTTCAGTAGCCATACATTCATTTTCTATATTTGTGATTCTGTTTCTGTTATTTTTTAACAACACATGTAAGTGATATTGCATAGCCTTTGTTTTTCTCTGACTGACATTTCACCAAGCATAAAATTCTATAGGTTCATCCATGTTGCCACAAATGGCAACATTTTATTCTTTTTTATTGCTAAATAATAGTCCACCAGCCATAAAAAAGAATAAAAATACAATATTCAATACACACACACACACACACACACACACACACACACACACAAACACTACATATTCTTCAGTCAATCATCTGGTGATGGGTACTTGGGTTGCTTCCTCATGTTGACTATTATAAATAGTGCTGTTATGAACATTGGGGTCCATGTATCTTCAAATCAGAGTTTTGTTTTATCTGGATTTTTAACTAGAGTAGAACTGTTGGATCATATAGTAGTTCAGTTTTTAATCTTTTGGGGAAGCTCCGTACTGTTTTCGTTAGTGGCTGTACCAATTTGTTTTCCCACCAACAGTGTAAGCAGGTTCCTTTTTCTCCAAATCCTCTCTAACATTTATTATTATTTGTAGACTTTTTGATGATAATCATTATGATCTATGCAAAATGATACTTCATTTTCGTTTTTGATTGTATTTCTTTAATAATTAGTGATGTATCTTTGCATGTGTGTGTTAACCACTTATATGTATTTCTTTGCAAAAATGTCTATTTTAGATCTGCTCATTTTTTATTAATTTTTTAAGATTGATTTGTATGAATCGTTTGTATATTTTGGACCTTATTCCCTTGTCAGCTACATCATTTGCAAATATTTTCCTTCCTTTCATAGGTTGTCTTTATTTTGTTTATGGTTTTCTTTATATATGAAGCAATTGGAACAATTTCTAATACTCAAAAAGATCTCTTAGCTGACATTTATAAAGATTCATGTTTATTAAAATAACATTCTTAGATACAAACTACTTTTGTCCATTTTTTTGAAAGGAAAGAGAATCAATTTTGCAAATTCATTCCCTGTGCTGACTTGTCTGTCTGATTGCTTTAAAACCAATATATCATATAGTCCTATTAACAAGGAGATGTTGTAAATATTCAAATTTTTGTTTTCCTTTTGAACACCCAGAAAATTTTTGATAATCTCTTAATTTCACTTAAAACTTTTGTTCTATGTATTTTAATACATCACACCTTTTAATCAATATACCACTAAAATGTTAGTTTCAATATTGGGAAAATAATTTGAAATCAGTTTCTTATTCATAGTACCTACTGCTTTTTTGATCTTCATATTCTCAAGTTCATTCAGTCAACTTCACTTGAGCATTTTCCTCTTTTTCACAATCTCGTTTCCTTTTCTTCAGTTTTACTGTCAGTAAGCTTTTTCAGATTCTGCCATCTTTTTCCCACACTTGCCATGTAGGCCTCAACATTCAGCTTCATTCTGTCAAATGTATCTTCTGTACTTTTCCTGGTGTGTCTTATATAATACAAATCAGGAATAAAACTGACGAATTATACTCTTCCTTTTGGATTAAATACTCTTATCTTTAGAAATCACCTCTTCTGAATTATATTATAAACTGTTTGAGGAGAATTTATTTTTTTAATTGAGGATGTGGTATTGAAGGTTGTATTTGAGATCTGGAAACAGATAAAATGAATTTGCACCTGAATTCAACTACTTAACCCCATAGTAAATGTGTGATCTTGAATAAATTGCAAAATTTTATGGTCCTCACCCCCTGACCCCCATTATAAATAGAAGCAACAACAGAATTACCTGTCTAGAGTTGAACTAAGCTATTCAACTATTTTGTTGAATTGTCATCCATATTGTTTGGCCAAGTGGCCTGCTAGGGTCTTATAATTACATAGCACCTCACGTAAGTGTATTGTCTAGTTATAAGCCCACAGAGATGCATGTAAATGTAAGTTATTGATAGGATTTCCCTACAGTTTTTGTGAAAACAGTTTTCCCCCAACTTCCAGGACCTTTCTCTTACGTGCCAATTAGATAGGATCCCCATCAGTCCAGTTCAATTCAGTCATTCAGGCGTGTCTCACTCCTAGCGACCCAATGGACTGCAGCATACCAGGCCTCCCTGTCCACACAAACTCCTAGAACTTACTCAAACTCATGTCCATCGAGTTGGTGATGCCATCCAACCATTTCATCCTCTGTCATCACCTTCTCCTCCTGCCTTCAATCTTTCCCAGCAACAGGGTCTTTTCCAGTGAGTCAGTTATTTGTATCAGGTGGCTAAAATATTGGAGTTTCAGCTTCAACATCAGTCCTCCCAATGAGTATTCAGGACTGACTTTCTTTAGGATGGACTGCTTGGATCTCCTTGCAATCAAAGGGACTCTCAAGAGTCTTCTTGAACACCACAGTTCAAAAGCATCAATTATTTGGCCCCCAGCTTTCACTGCAGTCCAATTCTCACATCCCTACATGACTATGAGAAACACCATAGCCTTGACTAGACGGACCTTTGTTGACAAAATAATGACTCTGCTTTTTAGTATGCTGTCTAGGTTTGTAATAATTTTTCATCAAAAGAGTAAGTGGCTTTTAATTTCATGGCCGCAGTCACCATCTACAGTGATTTTGGAGCCCCTAAAAGATAAACTCTGCCACTAGTTGCTGATACATTTCTCCATCTATTTGCCATGAAGTGATGGGACCAGATACCATGATCTTAGTTTTCTAAATGTTGAATTTTAAGCCAACTATTTCACTCTCTTTCACTTTTATCAAAAGGTTCTTCAGTTCTTCTTCACTTTCTGCCATAAAAGTGGTGTCATCTGAATATCTGAGGTTATTGATATTTCTCCTGGCAATTTGATTCCAGTTTGTGCTTCACCCAGCCCAGCGTTTCTCAGGATATGCTCTTCATATAAGTTAAATAAGCAGGGTGACACAATACAACCTTGATGTACTCATTTTCCTATTTGGAACCAGTCTGTTGCTCCATGTGCAGATCTAACTGTTGCTTCCTGACCTGCATACAGATTTCTCAAGAGACAGATCACATGGTCTGGTGTTCCCATCTCTTTCAGAATTTTCCACAGTTTATTGTGATCCACACAGTCAAAGGCTTTGGCATAGTCAATAAAGCAGAAAGAGATGTTTTTCTGGAACTCTCTTGCTTTTTTGATGATCCAGCGGAAGTTGGCAATTTGATCTCTGGTTCCTCTGCCTTTCCTAAAACCAGCTTGAAGATCTGGACGTTCATGGTCCCCGTATTGTTGAAGCCTGGCTTGAAGAATTTTGAGCATTACTTTGCCAGTGTGTGAGTTGAGTGCAATTGTGCAGTAATTTGAGCATTCTTTGACATTGTCTATCTTGGGGATTGGAATGAAAACTGACCTTTTCCAGTCCTGTGGCCACTGCTGAGTTTTCCAAATTTGCTGTCATATTGAGTGCAGCACTTTCACAGCATCAACTTTCAGGATTTGAAATAGCTCAACTGGAATTCCACCACCTTCATTAGCTTTGTTCATACTGATGCTTCCTAAGACCCACTTGACTTCACATTCCGTGGTGTCTGGCTCTAGGTGAGTGATCACACCATCGTGATTATCTGTGTCATGAAGATGTTTTTTGTACAGTTCTTCTGTGTATTCTTGTCACCTCTTCTTAACATCTTCTGCTTCTGTTAGATCCATAACATTTCTGTCCTTTATTCTGCTCTTCTTTGCATGAAATGTTCCCTTGGTATCTCTAATATTCTTCAAGAGATCTCTAGTCTTTCCCATTCTATTGTTTTCCTTTATTTCTTCGCATTAATTGCTAAGGAAGGCTTTCTTATCTCTGCTTGCTATTCTTTGGAACTGTACACTCAAATGAGTATATCTTTCCTTTTCTCCTTTGCTTTTAGCTTCTCTTATTTTCACAGCTATTTGTAAGGCCTCCTCAGATAGCCATTTTGCTTTTTTGCATTTCTTTTTCTTGGAGATGGTCTTGCTCCCTGTCTCCTGTACAATGTCATGAACCTCTCTCCATAGTTCATCAGGCACTCTATCAGATCTAGTCCCTTAAATCTATTTCTCACCTCTTCTGTTTAATTATAAGGAATTTGATTTAGGTCATACCTGAATGGTCTAATGGTTTTCCCTACTTTGTTCAATTTTGGTCTGAATTTGGTAATAAGGAATTCATGATCCGAGCCACAGTCAGCTCCCGGTCTTGTTTTTGCTGACTGTATAGAGCTTCTCCATCTTTGGCTGCAAAGAATATAATCAATCTGATTTCAGCGTTGGCCATTTGGTGATGTCCATGTGTAGAGTCTTGTCTTGTGTTGTTGCAATAGGGTGTTTGCTATGACCAGTGCGTTCTCCTGGCAGAACTCTTTTAGCCTTAGCCTTGCTTCATTCTGTACTCCAAAGCCAAATTTGCCTGTTACTCCAGGTGTTTCTTGACTTCCTACTTTTGCATTCCAGTCCTCTAAATGATAAGGACATCTTTTTTGGATGTTAATTCTAGACGTTCTTTTAGATCTTCATAGAACCATTCAACTTCAGTTTCTTCACCACTACTGTTTGGGTCATAGACTCGGATTACTGTGATATTGAATGGTTTGCCTTGGAAATGAACAGGGATTATTCTGTTCTTTTTGTGACTGCATCCAAGTACTGCATTTTGGACTCTTGTTGACTATGATGGCTACTCCATTTCTTCTAAGGGATTCTTATAAATTCTTCTAAGGATCCCCATGGAGTTTATCAAAATTTATTTTTTGTTTGTTTGTTTGAATTGAGCAATCAGACCTGAAACTGAGAATTCCGTAGAACTTCACCAATAGAGCCTAAGAAAGAAGCATGTCTTAGGTTCTGCAATGCTTTCTGGCTGCACCCTTGCCTTGACCTCCCTATGTGGCCCCTCAAGGCATTGCATACACTTTCTCCAAAATCAATAAATATTAAACTGTTTCTTTCTCTTGTGGCCTTTTGTTGAAGCAAGGCCAGCCATCCAATGCTCTAGCACTCTACTTAACTTTTTTTGTTGTTGTTCAGTCACACAGTTGTGTCTGACTGGTTGCAATCTCATGAACTGAAACACATCAGGTTTCCATGTTCTTCACAATCTCTTGAAGTTGGCTCAAACTCATGTCCATTGAACAGGTGATACCATCCAACCATTTCTTTTTCTATTGTCCTCTTCTCCTCCTTTCTTTAATCTTTCTCAGCATCAGGGTCTTTTCCAATGAGTCAGTTATTTGCTTCAGGTGGCCAAAGTGTTGGCACTTCAGCATCAGCACCAGTCCTTCCAAAGAATATTCATGGTGGATTTCTTTTAGGATTGACTGGTTAGACCTCCCTGCTCTCCAAGGGACTGTCAAGAGTCTATTCCAGCACCACAGTTTGAAAGCAACTATTCTTTGGCACTCAACCTTCTTTATGGTCTGACTCTCACATACATATGACTATTGGAAAAAACATAGCTTTGACTAAACTGACTTTTGCTGGCAAAGTGATGTCTCTGCTTTTTAATATGCTGTCTAGATTTCTTATAGCTTTACTTTCAAGAGTCAGAGGTCTTTTAATTTCATGGCTACAATCTCCATCTGTAGTGATTTTGGAGCCCAAGAAAATAAAGTCTTTTACTGTTTTCATTTTTCCTCATCTATTTGCTGTGAAGTGATGGGATTGAATGCCATGACCTTAGTTTTTTGAATGTTGAGTTTTATGCCAGCTTTTTAACTTAACTTACATGATTATTTAACATAAATTACAATACTACCTAATAAAAGATTTGCAACAATTAAGATGATTTACATATGACGTTAGCAGAGTGTCTGACACATCTTAAAAATTAAATAAGTATTAGCTATTGTAGTGTAATTCTGGCTATAAGAATAGTGGATCACAATATGGTAATAAGTGTCTCAGCTTTTAAATACAATACATATTTGAAATAGTAAATATAGATATAACATCCTTCCTAATTAAAACAAAATACTAATCCTGTCTACTCAAAAGTACTAGTGTACCCACTCATATAAGTGTCTTGTGATCTTACAGATGTACCCATTTACTTTCTGATTTCCAAGGTAAACTTTTATTCTATGGAAATAAACTCAAAAGCCTGGCTCAGAATTAGGAGGACAAGAATTTTAATGTTTGGGTATTGCACTGCTATTTACTCTCCAAGAGTATTATTTATGAAGTGCATAATTTACAAAGAACTATCTATTAAATCATTAAATATTTGTTTACTATACTTAAGGATGCTATATCTTTGAAATTTTTTCTCCAGGAAAAAGAAAAAGAAATAAAAAAAAATAAAATTAAGAATTGAGGAATATTGTTGTGAATAGTTGGAAATACAGCAATAGGAGAGAGGCACATAAATCACCAAGACTGCATGATGACTTCTGTTGAATCCCCAAAATATGATAATTATTAGGCACTTTAAAAAATGCTATTCTCATTGTGTGATTGTTTTTGTTCCTGTTCCATGACTATTATCTCTCTGCTCTTTTGTAAGTTAATCAAACTTTGACATCTGACTTTGTAATCATACTCTCTAGAACTTATTAGATTCAGTCTTGCCTGTCCTAAAAATGATTTTTTTTAAGTGATGCCTCCTGTCCACTGAAGATCAAATGCAGCAAAACTCTCTGACCTTTGAAAATGTGGGTGTAATAGTCAGATTGAAGGACAGAAATCAAAGAGGAGATGGATGAAATTAAACTACTTTTTATGACAAGCATTAATCTTTCTGTAGTTGCAGATTTGCAGAAAAGTTTTCCTTGATTTCCAAGGTCATTAAGCAACAGAATAGAGATAAATTCAGACTAACTCTATCTGCCATCTCTGGGTGAGGAATTTCCATGAGTCTGGCAGTTCAACTACATATCAAGTGCATGACTTTAGGAGAACCTCTCTTTTCTGTCTTGGAAGTATGACTATTTGGCTTGATAACTTTTTTTTTTTTTTTTGTCTTTCAAAGGGATTTCTATTTTTAGGATTAGATTTTAGGAGGTGATTTACTACAAGGATCACAGGAGTGATTAAAAACCTTTTAGATACCACATTCTTATTGTGGATGAGAAAAGAAGACATGTAGTAGGCAGAAGAAGACTGATCAATAAGCATGAAGAGACTGAGTCTGTCTCTCCCACTCCTTCTTCCAATCTTATAAATTGGTTTTATGACTTGTGCATGTTGCTTTCTTAAAGCATTTATAATTCCTCTGCAGGAACAGAAATGTGTGAAGGATGTTCTTAAGAGGCTGTGAATTTCTGTAAAGAACAAAGTGTTAAATGAGTCCCTCCTATGTCCAACTCCTGTCTCCTGGGTATAAGTCTTCATGTGGTAAGCCATGACTCACATTGAGAGGAGAGGAGACGACTGTGGAGACCTGGGTCACTAGTATGTTTTGAGAGGTGGATGTGCTAGGTGGTGTGTTAGTCACTTAATCATGTCCTACTTTTTGGAATCGCATGGACTGTGGCCCACCAGGGTCCTCTGTCCAAGGAATTCTCCAGTCAAGAATACTGGAGGTGGTAGCCATTCCCTTCTCCAGGGAATCTTCCCTACTCAGAGATTGAATCTGGATCCCCTGAATTGAAGGGAGATTCTTTACTGTCTGAGCCACCAGGTAAGCCCACATTAGGTAATGCTGAGATCAAATTAAAATAGATGATGGAAGGGAAAGGGAAACAGATGTGGGCTTCATTGCTTAGGAACAAAGCCAGATGGGTGTTGGAAACCCAAAAAAAGATGAAATGCAAGGACTGTATGTAAGATTGGGGCTTAAACTATGGTGTTTCTGCTGTATGACTGCTTTAGTTACATGGACACAAACAATAATTTTACTGATATAAAATTATTCTGTACCAAATTATAAAATGTCTCTTCATCTGTGTAAAAAGCATTGTCTGAGAGGTACCCTACTTCCCAGAGGATCCTCATTTAAAATTAAAATACTTTAGCTTATCCAATCATTTTTATTCATTTCTTTTTAAGAGATCAAAACACTGAGCAGGACTTCTCTGGTGGTAGAGTGGATAAGAATCCACCTACCAATGCAGAGGGCAAAGGTTCAGTCTCTGGTCTGGGAAGATTCCACACCATGGGATAACTAAGCCTGTGCACCACAACTACTGAGATCATGTGATCTAGAATGAGCAAGCCACAACTTCTGAGCCTGAACACTGCAACTACTGAAACCCTAGAATCTGTGCTATCCAAATGAGAAGATGGTACAACCACAGTGAAGAACAGGTTCTTCTCTCCATAACCAAGAAGGCCTACACAAAGGAATGAAGACCTAGAGCAGTCAAAAATTAATAAATTTATTAAATAAATAAACTTTTCCATGGTTCTAGAAACAGAAAACACATGATTTCCTAGAAAAATAAAGATGTAACTACACATTAGAACACACACACACACAAACTATTATTATAGAAATACCACCAGACTTGGGGTCAAAAAGTGTTCTATCAAGTACTAGCTATTTGACACTGAGCAAGTTAATTCACCTCTATTAATTTATATAACAATAAGCATTATAAAGTCTTTTTCACATTAATATAAATTAAAGGCTACTATTAAGTTTACTACTACCAAATTGGTATTCAACGTATTAGGTGAAACTTTGAATAAAAGCAGGCTTCCCCTGTGGCTCAGCCTGTAAAGAATCTGCCTGCAATGCGGGAGGCCTGGGTTTGATCCCTGGGTTGGGAAGATCTCCTGCAGAATGGAACGGCTACCCACTCCAGTATTCTATCCTGAAGAATTCCATGGACTGTATAGTCCATGGTGTCACAAAGAATCAGACACAACTTAGAAACTTTCACTTGAATAAAAGCAGCTATTCAAATGGAGCAGGACAACATGGTCCTTGCCCATCCTGCCCCACCCCCAACATGTCCTCTGCCTGCCTTTTGCCTGTGGAAAACTTTAGTCAAAAAATGAGTTGAATCAGAAAAGCAAGGAATGCTGAAACAAAGGAAAACAACCTAAGGAGACTAAATAATAATAATGTAGTCACTAAGCATAGTCAAGGACCTTTAGTTCTTTCTCAAGGACTATAGATAATATTCTGAGATATACCCTGTGAGCTGTCTTATAGATACCAAAACACCATTTGGAGATGTTAACTACACGATGAGAAGACTTTACCCAGGACTTGAGCTGCCATGATTTTGCAAAGAAATGGGAGCAAGTGCACCCCGGAATTGAAGATTAACTGTACCTAAAACAACCAAGATGATTATAGTCAGACTATTGATGACCAATTTGAAGATGATTGTTAGAGATGACTGTTAACATTTCTACATGTAACCATGTAACCTCCCCCCTGCAACTCTGTCTATAAAAGTTCTTACCCCCTGTTTATCAGGGGTGGGGGAGTCTGCCTTTGGACAGATGTCTGCCACCCTCCCCTCCAGTTGCTGACATCTGAAATAAAGCAAGCTTCCCTTTCCAACAACCTGGCCTGTTTACTTGCTTTTGAGTGGCGAGGAGTCTGACCCTCATGCATACCTTTTGGACACATTATGATTATATAGGACAAGGCAACAGTTGGGTAAAAAAGAGGGTATATTACTGTAGCCAGGAGCTAGAGAATACAAGATGGCCAGACAGAGACCAGAGATGTGCCAAGAAAATGCACCAAATGTGCCCTTTAAAACAAGCAAGAACCTATGGGGCTCCTGGGTATGAAACCTACTTTGTATCCCCTATTTTTGTTTGTAAGAAATAGGTTTCATTGAGCCTCCTTGAAGGTGGGAGAAGGCGACAACAAAGAATGAGATGGTTGGATGACATCACCAACGTGATGGACATAAGTTTGAGCAGGCTCTGGGAGTTGGTGATGGACAGGGAAGCCTGGCGTGCTGCAGTCCATAGGGTCACAAAGAGTTGGACACGACTGAGTGACTGAAATGGACTGGAGCCTCACTGACATTCCCTGAGTTCCAAAGGATAGGTTCAAACAGTTGCTAATCAGAGAAGGGAGAGGATGCAGAGATGGGGAAAAGCAGACTAGAATAGAATAGCCTTCAGGCAGGATCCTATCACAAAGAATACACATAACATATCTTTGAACTCTTCCACAGAACTAAAATCCCCAACAAATGGGAGTTTAATTACTTGATGAAGCATTCTTCATTCCAGAGAAGGTCACAATTTGATAAACTCCAGAAAAATAAACTCCAAACACTCATAGGCAAGTCTGGCTCAGTTTCTTATGGGATCACATGGGTTGACAGTGACATGTGGCAGCGTCAGGGATGCTGGCAGCGACAGTCCTGAGACGTGCAATGTATTGGTTTAAGTCCTCTTGGAGGAGGTCACTGTTAGCTCTACCATAAAGGCTGTAGCTTTACCACAGAGACTGTAGACTCCACGTCTGAGCCACCTTAGGGCAAACTACTGGGAGGAGGCACAGCTCCATCCATCAGCAGAAAATTAGACTAAATATTTACAGATCATGGTCCTACCCACCAGAGCAAGTTTTCCTCGTAGCAAATCACTCCCATCAAGAAGCTTGCACAAACCTCTTATCCTCATTCATCAGAGGGCAGGCAGAAGGAAAACCACAATCACAGAAAACTAATAAAAATGATCACATGAATCACAGCCTTGTATAACTCAATGAAACCATAAGCCATGCCATGCAGGGCTATCAAGACTGATGGTCACTGTGGAGAGTTCGGACAAAATGTGGTCCAAGAGCCACAATGGTGTGGTCACTTACCTAGAGTCAGACATCCTGGAATGCAAAGTTAAATGGACCTTAGAAAGCATCACTACGAACAAAGCTAGTGGAAGTGATGGAATTCCAGTTGAGCTATTTCAAATCCTGAAAGATGATGCTTTGAAAATGCTGCACTCAATATGATGACAAATTTGGAAAATTCATCAGTGGCCACAGGACTGGAAAATGTCAGTTATTATTCCAGTTCCAAAGAAAGGCAATGCCAAAGAATGTTCAAACTACCAACAATTGCACTAATCTCAAACGCTAGTCAAGTAATGCTTAAAATTCTCTCAGCCAGGCTTCACCAATATGTGAACCATGAACTTCCAGATGTTCAAGCTGGTTTTAGAAAAGGCAGAGGAACCAGAGATCAAATTGCCAACATTCACTGGATCATCAAAAAAGCAAGAGAGTTCCAGAAAAACATCTCTTTCTGCTTTATTGACTATGCCAAAGCCTTTGACTGTGTGGATCACAATAAACTGTGGAAATTTCTGAAAGAGATGGGAATACCAGACCACCTGACCTGCCTCTTGAGAAACCTGTATTCAGGTCAGGAAGCAACAGTAAGAACTGGACATGGAACAACAGACTTTTCCTATTTGGAAACTCCTTGGATTACCAGGATAAATATCAATAACTTCAGATATACAGATGACCCAACTTAATTGCAGAAAATGAAGAGGAATTAAACAGACTTTTGTTGAAGGTGAAAGATGAGAGTCAAAAAGCTGACTTAAAACTCAAGATTCAGAAAACTAGGATCGTGGCATCTGGTCCCATTGCTTTATGGCAAATAGATGGTGAAACAAAGGAAACAGAGACAGAGTTTGTTTTCTTGGGCTCCAAATTCATTGCTGACAGTGCTACAGCCACCAAATTAAAATACATTTGCTCCTTGGAAGAAGAGCTATGACAAACTCAGACACGATATTAAAAAGCAGAGACATCAGTTTGCCAACTTAGGTCCATATAAAAGTAAGTGTTAATCTCTCAGTCGTGTGTGACTCTTTGGGTCCCCAAGGACTGTATCCTGCTGGACTCCTTTTCCATGAAATTCTCCAGCACAAATACTGGAGTGGGTTGCCAACCCCTTCTCCAAGGTATCTTCCTGTCCCAGGGGATCAGACCCAGGTCTCCCACATTACAAGCACATTCTTTACCATTTGAGCCACCAGGGAAGACATATAGTCACAGCCATGGTTTTTCTGTGTGTGTGTTAGTTGCTCAGTCATGTCCATCTCTTTCTGATGCCATGGACTGTGGCTCACCAGGTTCCCCATCCATGGAATCTCCAGTCAAGAATTTTGAGGTTGTTGCCATTTCCTTCTCCAGGGTACCTTCCCAACCCAGTATCAAACCTGGGTCTCATGCATTGCAGGCAGATTTTTTACCATCTGAGCTACCAGGTAATTATGATTTTTCCAGTAGTCATGTACAGATTTCAGAGTTGGACCATATAGATGGCTGAACGCCAAAGAATTGATGCTTTCTAATTTTGGTACTAAAGACTTGAGAGCCCCATGGACAGCAAAGTCAAACAAGTCAATCCTAAAGGAAATCAACCTTGAACATTCATTGGAAAAACTGATGGTCATTCTGAAGCTCCAATACCTTGTCCTCTTGAGGAGAAGAGTGAACTCATTGGAAAATACCCTGATGCTGGTAAAGATTGAGGGCAGCAGGAGAAAGGGGTAACAGAGGATAAGTTGGTTGTATGACATCATTGACTCGATGGAAATGTGTATGAGCAAACTTTGGGAGATAGTGAAGAACAGGGAAGCTTGGTGTGCTGCAGTACATGGGTTTGCAAAGAGTCAGACAGGACTTAAGGACTGAACAACAACAAAAGAACACAGAAGCTTGTCAGATCACCTCAGGCCAGATTAAAGGAGTGCAGTCTCTGTATACATCCTGATCCTTATCAACAATCCAGCCGTTTTAAACCATTGCTATAAAACTCCTCACCAAATCTGCCCTAATGTGGAACACACATTTTTTGAATGCCTAAGCCCATTGTATCCACCTTTGCTGGCAACACAATAAAACTATTCTTTCCTACTTCACCAAAAACTCTGTATCTAGGATTCAACACTGATGAACAGAGGTCAAGTTTTGGCATCAGGCTTACAATTTATTCAGTGTGACTTTCAAACGTGTGGGCACTCTTTCATATATTTCTTTCAATTTGACCTTGGATTACAACTCTCCCCTATAGTGACAGTAAATAATTGAGTTTGCCATATTTAAGTTAGTATGCAGTTCTAATCTTTGACATTATGGTAAGAAATTTCCTATATGATACTTTAATAGTTTTCTTTTGGGGCAAGAAAAAAAAAAACAAATCTAGAATCCAATTTCTATCTCTTCACTGACCTTCAGGATGTCCATTAAGAGTTAAGCTATATATTGTTTTAGCAATAAATTAGGAGATAAGAGTAAAGTACTGTAGTTAAAAGTGAAAACAGTGAGTGAGCAATAATTTTTTTCTATGGTCCACTCCTCCATATATCCTTCAAACACTAATTAACACAAGCCATAGATTTACCTTGCTTAATGAAACAGTTCAATTAAAGTTCAGCTATAGCTTAAATGTAATGAATGGTTTAAGAGTGGAGATTTTGTGACAGGACATTATTTTAATATTACAGGGAGATAAAATAAAGTACAGCAAATTCTCTGTCATAACAGGCTTATTTATAATAAATCCTTAGGAGAGTTCATTTCAGTTTACCTTCACTCCTAATTAAGAGTGAACAAGCATGTTTTTCTAACAGATAGTATTGAAGTCACTCACTTTACTCCAATAATATTTGGCTCAGAGATATCTGAACTTAGAATGTTCACAAGAAATGTAGAGTGACAACAATCATGCAATGCTCATGTAAAAACATCTAGCATTTAGCAGTTATGTTTGTGTCATTACCAATACAGATAATAAGGCCTCTCCTTCAAGAGTTAGTGTGGAAAGCAGAAAGTCATAAAGAAGTAATAAGAAAAGTTGTTGTTGTTCATTAATATTGTACATAGCAGAGAAAAGTCCTAGAAGGAGAAACACCAGTGTTGGAGTTTGGAAGATGAAATATAAACAGAATTTTATCAGCATTATGGAGAGCAGGAAATAGGAGGGAAGGAGGCAGAAACAGGAAAGAAAATTTCAACAAATGTGAAAATGGATTAGAGCAGACAACACAGAACATGGTAGCAGACTCAATTAATCCTTGTTCATAAAGAATTGCTTATTCACTCTTTTGCTTTTTGATAATTTTACTGATACTTTGAAAGATCTATATAAGGTGTCTATAAATGGTTTTTATTTGTTAGGTTATATTATGTGCAGTATTATATCACCACATGATATCTTGAAAATACATTGAATTTATCAAATACTTGAAAATTAAATATTGAATAACTCCAATAAATGATATCTTATGTACAGTATTAAAATTATATGTTATTAGCAAAACTTTGTGAAATAAAGGTTCAGAAAGCTAAAGTCTAGTCATATCTTAAAAAGCTCAAAAATATGTCGGTAGTAATTCACTCATATATCTCATATTCTAGTAGGCTCACTGTGTGATAAAAGAAAGAATGTTTGTTTGGGTAGGTATGAGGCAAAATGGCTTCACAAAAACACCCATATTGCTCTTTATAAAGCAGAGAATAATTGCTATACCTCAGGAAACTTCTAAGTAAAAATTAATCAGGCTGAGCTATACTCAGGTCCATAAATCTCAGTAAACATGGCAGTGAGCCTGGTTAGTCAGAAAGTGTGTTTGTCCTTCCCATCAGTGTTTTGGATATATTTCCAGACCTCAGTGCACTTTGGTCATTTTATCTCAATTTCAAATTCTTATTTATTATGAAAGCTATCTTCTATGGATACTGTGTTAATTTCCACTTTGAATTTTAAAACATTTATTGTTTCATGGACTCTGATCAAGATACACAGATCAGAGCAAAGGACAAACTAATCAGCTATTTACTTACTGAATATTTACATGTGAAGGAAAATGAGGAAGATATGAGGGAGTCCTTTATATGAATTTTAGGTGTCTATATGTGGAAGACCTCAGAAGAGAAATATTTCTTCATTTATTCCCACTAAATCCCACCCTTTTTCCTCCATTATGTGATTTTTTTTCTGATAAAAATAATAAATATTCTTAATATACCACAGTTAAAGTATTGACAATAACATGAAATAAAAACTTTAAAACCTTAATGTAGGTCCATTTTATCCTTCAGAGAGGTTCTATAACTATTTGTAGATAGCAGACAGTAACATTCTCTTTTCTTATTAACTGATGAAGGCTAATGGTTGCATTTAAACTAGAATTTAGATTCGCTCAGCTTTGACATTGTGCTGAAGGATATTTAACTGGCCTTTGAGGATCATAGAATAATTCCGAGTGACAGACTATACATCAGAGCTGGCGAAATGAAGCTCAGAAGGCAGAATAAATGCCTTTTTATAGACTCTCAGTTATGTTAATTAAAGACTAATATATTCTTTAAACTTCTTGAGAGTAATACTTCTTACTATTTTGGACCGTGGTGATAGGTTTTTCTTAATATCTGAACACTGAAAAATTTTGTGATATTTAGATAGTAGTGGCTGTATCTTAAATTGTAAGTATGATTTTGTCAAATTCAAACTTTTTAATGTGGGCTATTCCCTCAGAGATCCTCTTGATAAAAGTGAAAGAGGAGAGTGAAAAAGTTGGCTTAAAACTCGACATTCAGAAGACTAAGATCATGGCATCTGGTCCCATCACTTCATGACACATAGGTGGGGAAACAGTGGAAAGAGTGACAGACTTTATTTTGCTGGGCTCCAAAAATCACTGCAGATGTTGCCTGCAGCTATGAAATTAAAAGACACTTCCTCCTTGGAAGAAAAGTTATGACCAACCTAGACAGCATATAAAGCAGAGACATTACTTTGCTAACAAAGGTCTGTCTAGTCAAAGCTTTGGTTTTTCCAGTAGTCGTGTATGAATGTGACATTTGACTATAAAGAAAACTGAGCACCAAAGAATTGATGCTTTTGAACTGTAGTATTGGAGAAGACTCTTGAGAGTCCCTTGGACTTCAAAGAGATCCAGCCAGTCCATCCTAAAGGAAATCAGTCCTGAATATTCATTGGAAGAACTGATGCTGAAGCTGAAACTCCAATACTTTGGCCACCTGATATGAAGTAATGACTCATTTGAAAAGATCCTGATGCTGGGAAAGACTGAAGGCGAGAGAAGAAGGGGATGGCAGAGGATGAGATGGTTGGATGGCATCACCTTCTCAATGGACATGAGTTTGAGTAAGCTCAGGGAGTTGGTGATGGACAGGGAAGCCTGATGTACTGCAGTCCAGAGGACTGCAAAGAGTAAGACATGACTGAGTGACTGAACTGAACAGAGCTGATTCTCTCAGCACTATTCTCAGAAAGAGAGGATAAATTCTTCCTTAAATGATTGATAGATTCACCATTGGACCCACCTGGACCTGGTGCTTTCTGTTTTCAATCAATAATTATTGATTCAATTTCTTTAATAAATAAAGATCTATCAGGTTGTCTGCTCCTTCCTATATAAATTATGGAAGATCATGTCTTTCAAGTAGTCTGTCATCTTCATCTTAGCTTTCCTAATTTATAAACATAGACTTGCTTATAGTATTTATTTATTGTTATTTTGGTTTACATGGGAACTGTAGTGATGTAATATTTTATTTTTGATATTAGTAACTGTTTTTTTCTCATTTTATCTCTCTTTCCTTAGTCTGGACAGAGGTTTATTGACTTTATTAATTCCTGCAAAGAAACACCTTTTGATTTTGCTGATTTTCTCTATTGATTTCCTATTTTATTTTCATTTATTCTTGCTCTCATTTTTATTTCTTACTCTGTTCCACTTACTTTTTTTTTTATAGTTGCTAAAGAAGTTTTGGTGACTGATTTTAGATCTTCCTTCTTTTCTAATATATGCATTCAAAGCTATAAATTTCCTTCTAAGCACTATTTTCACTGCATCTCACAAACTTTGACAAACTGTTCACATTTTAATTTAGTTCAAAGCCATTTAAAATTTCTCTTGGGAAGTCTTAGTTGATCCATGTTATTTAAATTTTGTTGTTTGTCTCTACATGTTGCAAGATTTTCTAGTTATTTTTTTGTTATTGATATCTGGTTTAATTCCATTTTGGTCTGATAGGAGAGAGTGTAAGATTTTCCTTTGCTAGGTACCCAAGGCAAGTTATCTATAATATTTATTATAGGAACCTTGTTGAGCTTGTGGTAAATCTCACAAAGTGGCAGAGTCCTGAATGACTGGGACCCTCTGGAGGTTTTAACTCATAGAGTGATCCACACCACAGTCTCAGCCTCAACAGTGTGTCAACTACAGTTAGGTTTTCCTACCTTAACATAAGTTCTTCAGGAGTTTTCTGCTGTTAAGTCTGCTCCAATAAGCTGTAATTTCCTGTAATCAATTCTCTTGAAGAAGGAATTCATAGGGCCCGATCTCCATTTCAGGCCTGCTCATGCTGATCCTGCTCCGGCACCTCTCTAATGGACTCTGAACTCTGTGCTTAGTGCCAGTGGAAATTACAATGGAGGGATAAGACTCCCCTCTGGACAGGGGCATCTCAAAGATTATATCCAAGATACTCAACACCTAAGAGAAAACATGCACTAATCACCCCCGCTCCGGACAGGTCATAAACCCTGGCTCCGGACAGGTCATAAACCTTCTGATAGTAACCTTGGGCTTATTGACTATTAACTATTTGGAATGTAACCTCGGGCTTATTGATTATTGACTGTTTGAACACATGATACTTGAATGATGGCATTATTGTGATTGTATTTACCTTTCCCTTGTTTATGCAAGTTTCGGGTGATTTGGGGTGGTGGGTTTGGACACGTACACATGGGTATAAAAGATCCTCACAAATGCTGGTCAGGGTCCTTGGCTAAGAGGAGACTCTGCCTCGGCCTGCCAATGTGATAAACTGCACTTCACTATCTCCATTGTCCTTCTGAGTGAGTTTGCTTCCCGGTGCGTGTGGCTACAACACTCTCTCCAATCTCAGGAGCAGTGGTTGCACTCCTTCCTACCTTGTTTATAATTCCAGAAAAAATTGTTGACTTTTTAGAGTGTTAAACTTTTTGTCAGAATGGAACGGTTCTTTCCAAACTCTTTTCATGTGGAGCAAGAAACTGGTCATATCCTACAGATATTTCATTATTCCTTCCTTTGTCTTCTCTTTTTTAATCCGTGTGTGTGTGTGTGTGTGTGTGTGTGTGTGTGTGTGTGCGCGCTCATGTGTGCGTGTGTGTTGTGAACAACTATTGCTAGATCATTTTTCATCTACTCTTATTCTTTATTTCTTTTTCTACTTTCCATTGAATATACAGAATTATCTTGCTGGTTAACATCATAATTCTATTTTGAATCTACTAATTAACCCTACTTGCATCCATTCTTCTCTGTCAAATTCTAAATATAGCAAAAGGTATATGTTTCTCTTCAGAGGAAGTGTCCTAGTTATTTGTCACCTCCCTTATTTCATGCCTCGTGGGTATCTAGATCTACAGTTTTAGTGTAAGATTGTTATAAACATGTTCTTTTGTTGTTTTTGCAACTTTGAAAACAGAATGCCATCATAAGTTCATTACTTATCTTTACATACTATTTATTTTAATATATCCTTCTGAGTTGTTTTTCTACTGAATGGAGCTATTCTTGCAGACCACTTTTCAGGAAATAAAATTATGCTGTACTATTCTGAGTCCACATACTATTGTTCATTTTTACAGTCAAGATTATTTTTTGAAGTGTTATTTCTTAAAAAAAAGAAAAAAGAAAACTTTCTTTTATTTTCATTTATAATAGTGACTTTATTTGAGGAGTCTTTTCTATCATCTTATCCATTTTTAAGTTTACAATAGAAGCATGTGCACTGTATTGAGAGGATAACAGGCAGGAAGGCCAGAGGTCTCCAAAGGGAGGAAATAGGCTGCAAGTGTCAGACATTTTTATCTCTCTTTTAAGAGGCAGGAGGAAACAAAGTAGGATATTTCTTCCTTCTCTATACAAATTTAAAAGAGGTTTCTCTTAAAACACTGTGTTGTCATAACACCTGATCTCACCTGAAAGTAAGTCTCAAACCTTGAGTTAACCAATGCATTCTTCTTATGGAAATGTTTGTCTTAAGATATGTTAATGTACTATGCATTCACCCCAAACTCTATCTTTGATCCAGTTCCTCCAAAGGGCTTACAACCTACTTGACAAACCAGTATGTTATACTCAGACATTGTTCTCCTAATCTATGTAAATGAAACTATCTGCAGGTAAACTGCCCTTATACAAAATTCAAGTCAATCGTTTTATGGCCCAAGATGACTCCTCTGGTGCCAAGATCCCAAAGTGCATCTCATATATGAGGGGCCTGGTGCCATTCTGAGTTTTGAGACATTCCTTTCTTTCATTAGCAAACTGCTAATGACTATATAACATCCAGGCTGATGCCTATGTCAGAAACTTTCTCTATTTCCTTTATACTTTAATAAAACTTCATTACACAAAAGCTCTGAGTGATCAAGCCTCTCTGTGGCCCCAGATTGAATTCTTCTCTTCTAGAGGCCAAAATTACCAGTTGTCTTTGCTGTGATTTCATCAACAACATTTCAGTATCCATTTACCTTTGGGGAGACATGCTAATTTTACTCTAATTATTACAATGTAAGAATGTTGTGGTTTCTTTTATCATTCCTTCTTTTGTGATTACCCTTAGATTTCAGTCATGTGATGTTTACCAATCTGTGTGCCCAGAGAGTTTGGCTTTTCATGTTTTAACAGTTATTCCCTTTAAAAAACAAAACAAAACAAAACAAAACCCTTTATTTACTTATTTCTCTGTTCTTTGGTGATTTCTATCGTAAAAATATCAATGTTTCTATTTCTATGACATGCCACTATTTAACTTTTCATCTCTTTCAGCTTTTCTTATGCCTCTTGCCTGACTAAATTAGTTTGAGTTAATGTGCATTAATTTGAATATTTTGTATCATCATCGTTTGCATCATTTGAGAAAAATTTTTATTGTACCATTTAACATTTTTACTTTAATTTCTAACTCTTCTGTTTATGATACAGATTTTTTTTTTTAAATACATTTACTAGGGAGAGTGAAGGAGAGTTCATTTCCCTTATAAGTCTTAAGCCTTCCTATTTTATCAAACATTTAATCTCATTGTTGAGTCTCACAATATTTGTCTTTTGATAAAATAATTTCATGTTTTCATGTTTTAACTGATATGTTTCTTGCTTCTGTGCTTTAAGTGTACAATTTTCTACATTTGATTGTTGACTTACCTTTCCCCCTCCCACCCTGTCTTTGTTTTACTTTCACTGAGTTGTCCATGCCTTTCTGTATTTCTCTTTATGATCTATGTCCTTGTCTGAAAGTTTGGCAGTTCTATTATGATTTTTTAATTCTCCTAGTGTTTGCCATCTTCTCTTTAACTGGTATATACAAATTGCCATTTCCTTGGTAGTGTATCTACACTACATAATATTGCTGTTTCCAGTCAAACAGCTTCATTTTCTATTCCTTTTCTTTCACCTAAGAGTTACGATTTTCTGAAAATCTCTATTTTCTATTTTTCTTTCTACAAGTTTGTGGTTTATGTTTTCCTGCTATGTTTAGACCAATATTCAATTTTCCTTTTAATATACAGCCTCTCCTCCAATAAAAATGTTAATCTCTTATAAATTCTCATTTATATATTATTTATCATTATTATTATTGTTTATAATTTTAAGACATTCTATTTATTGTGAAATAAATAATTAACTTCTGTTTTTCTACTCCTTTCTTTTTAAACTCTGAGATAAGTCTTCTAGTTTAATTGTTTTCATTCAGTTATAATATTTGAGTAATTATTTTTGCCATTTAAGGTACAAAGTGCATGTATTTTCTGTTTTGTGGAGATATGATTATACAATTATAGATTGATGCCCTTGTTATTGCTTTTTTCATGCAAGAAGTATTTCTACCTGTAAGTTTGTAAAGTTTAATATAAATCCTGGTGATTAAAAATTTTCATCAGATTCTTTCATGCATATATTATAAATATATGTGTACATTTGCATATATTTATATATATATTTGGGCCTTCCCTGGTGGCTCAGCAGTACAGAATCCTTCTGTCAATGCAGGAGATGCAGGTTCAATCCCTGGGTAGGACGTTCCCCTGGAGAAGGAAATGGCAACCTACTCTAGTATTCTTGCCATGGAAATCCCATCGACAGAGGAGCCTGGCGGACTACAGTCCACAGGGTCACAAGAGTTGGAAACGACTTAGCGACTAAACCACCACCATTATATATATATATATATACATATGCATATACAATTTCTTCCCTGAAATGGGTACAATATGACAAGATAAGCTACAAAGAGTCTTTAAAATTTTCTTCGCTTAGAAATGCTGTGCTGTGTGTGCTAAATCAGTTCAGTTGTGTCCAACTCTGTGACCCCATGGACTGTAGCCTGCCAGGCTTCTCTCTCCACAGAATTCTCCAGATAAGAATACTAGAGTGGGTAGCCCTTTCCTTCCCCAGGGGATCTTCCCCACTCAAGGACCAAACCTGGGTCTCCCGCATTGAAGGCAGATTCCTTACCACCTGAACCACCCTACTGTGTCTCAATATCTGTTATTCAAGTCTCCAGTCTGTTCTCTCAGCTTTTCCATATATGTGAGGTTTTAAGATTCTTTTCTTTCAGTTCATCTTTTAGAATACTAATTCAGGTCACAAGAATTCCTATTCTTTCTTTGGGTTTTACTTTACCTCATGTTGTGAATTTTTGAAAAATAACTTTTATGTCTGTATTTTTTTCCTGTATATTTGTGCAAATATACTCTAAATCTCTAAATAAAAGTTGTTTCCAAGAATGATGCTTACTTTTTCTTGTTGCTGTTTTCGTTGAAATTCTCTTTAGTAATCCCCCCCTTTTTTTAATTGCTGTGACTCTTTCCTCAGTTTACTAATTCTTATTAATCTTGATTATGGTCTCATTATGTCAAGTTACTTGGGTATCACAAGAAATGCCCAAATATCTTTAATGGTAAGCACTAAAGGTTTTGGTTCTGACTGTTCCAAGGCGACCAAAGTGCATAACTAAGACCCCACCCTTTCTCAACCCTTTTACCCCTCTGTAGAAGGACAGAGTGATGCACTCTGCACTTTCAGGCCTCCTTGAGCACACATGACGGAGCAGTCCCCAACATGTATAGAACCTGTAGGGAATCTTTATCTGGTGCTATCCTATCCTACAGGCCACTGATAAGTCCATCTTTTAATGACAGTAGCAGTTAACTTGGCCTTATGATGCTAGTGTTTCCTTTTATCAGGGGAGTTTGTAATTTCCGTGGTTCTATCTCATTGCAAAAAAAAATTGAAGCAATGTTCAGGCCAGTGTTACAGCCTCATGTAATGTCCTCGGATGGACCAGTGTTATAGCTCCATGTTATAGCTCAGTTTTATTTAGAAAACAAAAGAAAATATATCCTTGAGGTGTGAGGGCGGGATGACCCAAAAGACTGGAAGAGAAGAGAAATCCCCAGCCCGATTTTGGCTCCTCTTTTTATATGATTTTTTCTCCTCCCCTTGAGTCTGCCCTATGTAAATTGGGTTAGCCAGGAGGGCTATTTGCTTTAACTGAAGTTCTTACACCAGTCTTCAGACCTTCCTTTGTTCTATTTTCATAGGCTTTTACCTTCTTTGTCTTTTAACCACTGCCATTCTGGACTCCTTTTTCCTATTCTTTCTAACATTTCCTCTTCAAGAGATGGGGGGCCCAATTCTTTGGGAATAGGGGCATCAAGGTTACTCTGGGTATTTCCTGCTGAAATGGGATAGTAAGGGGCATTGAGCATCCGCTTCTTGCTAGTCTTAAGACTCAGAGTCCTTATAGCAGTATCCATCTAAGGGTAAATGATGTTTTCTGTGGTCGGTTGTAGTTTTTTTTTTTTCCTCCCTTTTATTGTTTTTGTCATACAATGCCATGATATCACCATGGGTTTACATATGCTCCCCCTCCAGAAACCCCTCCCTCCCCCCTCCCTCTTCCCTCCCTCCCGGGAAATCTCGATGCACCAGCCCCGAGAATCAATCCTGGGTTGGCGATTGATTAGACATATGATAATTAACATGTTTCAATGCCATTCTCCCATATCATCCCACCCTTTCCCTCATTCACAGAGTCCACTAGTCTATTCTATACATCTGCGTTCCTTTTGCTGTCTCGCATGTTGGGTTCTTGTTACTGTCTTTCTAAATTCCATATATATGTGTTAATATACTGTATTGTTGTTTTTGCTTCTGGCTTACTTCACTCTGGATAATGGGCTCCAGTTCGGTCCATTTTTATACATCCTTGTTGAACTGGCACTGCATGCTGTAGCTTGTTGACCTGTGCAGAGATAAAACAGGTTAGACAATTGATAATACATGGAGCAATCATAAGCAGCATCAGTATTGTGATAACAGGGATTAGTAGGGGCATTAGCCAACTCCAAGTTCTCCTTCACCAGAAGAAGGATCCCCTAAAGAGAGATTGTAGCCACACTGAGAACACTCCAGCTCAATCTTGAGATCCTATAAGATCTGAATGTTTTTCTTGAGAACTGTGAGACTTTAACTTTCAGTTCAGTTCAGTTCAGTCGCTCAGTCGTGTCCAACTCTTTGCAACCCCATGAACCGCGGCACGCCAGGCCTCCCTGTTTATCACCAACTCCCGGAGTCCACCCAAACCCAAGTCCATCAAGTCAGTGATGCCATACAGCCATCTCATCCTTTGTCTTCCCCCTCTCCTCCTGCCCCCAATCCTTCCCAGCATCGGTCTTTTCCAATGAGTCAACTCTTCGCATGAGGTTGCCAGAGTACTGGAGTTTCAGCTTCAACATCACACCTTCCAATGAACACCCAGGACCGATCTCCTTTAGGATGGACTTGTTGGATCTCCTTGAAGTCCAAGGGACTCTCAAGGGTCTTCTCCAACACCATAGTTCAAAAGCATCAATTCTTCGGCCCTCAGCCTTTTTCACTGTCCAACTCTCACATCCATGCATGACTACTGGAAAAACTTTAACTTAGTTTTAACTTACTTTAAAAACTTTTTAAGTTTTAACTTACTTTAAAACTTTTAACTTACTTTAAAACTTTAAACATTTTAATTTACTTTAAAAGCTTCTTTAACTTAGCTAGAGGTATTAACCTAGAAACAACACGTCTCACTCAAGATGGCCCTTGTTCAGAGATCAGTAGACCTATCTCCTGTCTGTTTTGGAGCACAACCTCTGTCAAGCTATGTTGGATCTTTAGAGCTATCCTGAGAAATCTTATCCCCAGAAATTTAGTTTTAGTGGTGTTCATTAGAGTAGCACTCATTTGTAGTTCTGAATAGGTATCTGAGATCTCCCAGGGGCTCACAGGTGGATTGAGTGTCCTCTTCTGTTTTCTTCCATGGCTTGACTCATGAGTAATGAATACAGGAGTCATGTCATAGAATCTTGACTGCTATGGGGGTAGAAAGTATTACAAGATAGGGGCCCTTCCATGTGGGCTGGAGTTGAGCCTTTGGGGACCCATCTTTTCAGACTTTAATTAAGACTTGAGTCCGTGAAGCATATAGTGGTGGTTCTTTAGAATCTTTTGGGTCCTGGTTGATACCCCAACAAGTGTATATCTTGTTAGAATTGCCCAATGGCCATGGTATAAGACTGGAGGGTCTGAGCCTCTGAATCTAGGAAGAGGTCATTGACATAAACAAAAGGTCTCTCACATAGCATCTCATAAGGACTAAGAACATTCTGTTCCTTAGGGGCAATACAGGTGTGAAGGAGAGCCATGGATAAAGCCTCCTTCCATCCCAGGAAGGTCTCCTGGATTATCTTTTCTATTGCTGACTCTAAGTATTGATTGGCTCTTTCTACTTTTCCTGAAGACTGAGGCCTTGGGGTCCATGGTGATAATAAGTAATGACCAATGATTTAGAGACCCCTTCAGTGACCTCAGAAGTAAACGATGTCCCATTGTCACTTTGTAATGACCAGGGCAGACCAAATCATGGAATGATTTTATGGGGCAATTATTTTTTTTTTTTCCTTTTTACCACCTCCTCTGCCGTCTCAGTCTGGGTGGGAAAGCCTTCAGTCCATCCTGTGAATGTATCTATCATGACTAATAGGTCATGATATCATGACTAATACCCTTGAGAAACTGGCATCTGGGTGAAGTTCATCTGCCAGTCCTTTCCTGGGTAGATCTAACATAATTGGATGGGTTGAGCCAGCTGGGGTCTTTGAGCTCCCTAGGGGTTGTTTAATTGGCAAGTGAGACAAGAGGAGACCGCTTGCCTTATAGTCATTTGGAGGCCTGTTCCTCTGAAGCACCTTTCTAGTAATCTATGGAGGGCTTTCTCCCCTAAATGAGTGGTTGCATGTAAGGAGTTAACCAACTTCCATTGGAGGTTCCCAGGAAGAAAAAAGAGTCCTTCCTTTTGGAACCACCTCATATGTTCTCTTGAAAGCCTTTACTCTTAGCTTTAAGAGTCTCATCTTCAGTATATGAAGGAATTTCTGGAAAACTAGTCTGTGGAATTAAGGTGGCAATCCCTATTAGGTCATTGTTCTGTAATGCTGCTCTCTTAGCTGCCTGATTAGCTGCTTGGCTCCCTTGTGCCACTTCCATGCTCCCTTTTTGGTATCTTTTACAATGGGAGACTGAAACCTTGGTGGGCAGATTACTGCCTCCAAAAGCCTAAGGATTTGATCACCATATTTGATTGGGGACCCTTGGGTGGTTAAGTGGCCACTTCTTTCCAAATAGCAGAATGTGTATGTAGCACCAGAAAGGCATACTTGGAGTCAGTGTAAATGGCTACTCTATTTCCTTTTCCCAACTCTAAAGCTTGAGTCAGGACTATGAGCTCAGCTAATTGGGCTGAAGTACCTGGTGGAAAAGGTTTAGCCTCTATGGTCTCAAATTTGGAGACTACTGCATATGCAGCTCTTCTTTTTCCATCCAAGACAAAGCTGCTTCCTTCAGTGTACCAGATTTCCTCAGGATTGGTCACAGGATATTCTGACAATCCCTCTCAGAGTTTTGTCCAATTGTCCAAGGTTTCTAGGCAAGAATGAAAAGGGGAGAGAGCCCTCAGGGGTAGGCAGGAGGGTGGCTGGGTTAAGAACCTCACAAAGGGATATAGTCAGGCTTGGATTTTCCATCAGCACTATTTGATATCTGAGGATACTTTGATCAGACATCCATAAATGTCCTCTTCCATTTAAGAGTTGTTTCACTTGGTGGCTAGTAAAAATAGTTAGTTGGCCCCCAAAAGAGAGCTTTAAAGCATCTTCTATCAAGATTGCAATAGCTGCAAGATTTCAAAGGCAGGGAGGCCAGCCTCAGGTGGTTGGGTTGAGCCTCTTGGATAAATAAGCGACAGGCTGAGGCTCAGGTCCCAACCTTCAAGTTAACACTCCAAAGACTCTTCCTTCTTTTTCTTGGATATAAAGTTGGAAGGCTTTTTCTGGCTCTGACAACCTCCAGGCAAGTGCTTGAGTTAAGGCTTGTTTTAATTTAGCCTCCTCTTTCTTTTGAGTAATTCCCCACATCAGTGGGATTGAATCATCGTGCCCCTTCAAGCTTTCATATAAGGGAAATTAGACCATAGTTTGGTATCCAGATTCTACAATACCCAGTTAGCCCCAGGAAAACTTGCAATTGTTTTTAAGTCCTGCGGGAGGGCAACTGGAGGATTCTTTGTACTCAGTCAGAGGGCAGCCTCCTGGCTGCGTGTGTAACCTGAACTCCCAGTTAAGTGACCTTTGTCTTCACCATCTGTGCCTTAGCACAGGAGACTATATCCCCTCTCTGCCAAAAGGTTTAGAACCTGAATTGCATGTTGTTGGGCATTTTTCTCATCTGGAGAGCAGATTAGTAGGTCATCTACATATTGTAATATTTTTCCCATTAGGTCCAGGTCCAGATTTAGGAGATCCCAGTTAGCAGCCAGCCTAAACAGATGGGGGCTATCTCTGAACCCTTAAGGTAATACTGTCCAAGTCATCTATTGGTGTCTTTCTCCTGGAGCCTCCCACTCAAAGACAAAAAGATATTGTGATTCTTTAGCCAGTGATATGCAAAATAATGCGTGTTTCAGATCCAAGACTGTAAATCACTTGGCACCGGGTTGGGGGGGATTTCTCCCAAGATTACATAGGGATTGGGTACTGTGGGATGGAGGGGGACTACAGCTTCATTTATGATCTGGACATCTTGAATCATTCACCAGGTCCTGTCCTTTTATTTTACAGGGAGGACCAGGGTGTTATACGGCGAATTGGTGGGGACCAATAGCCTACAGACAGGGAATTTATTTATTAGAAGCTGTAGTCCTTCCCAAACGTCTCTTCTGAGGGGATATTGTTTCCAGTTTGGAAATCTTGGAGGACAATGGTGACTGTTTCAGCTTGGAGGGCTAATTTAGGAGTCCCCTCGTCCCACACCTGGGGCCTAATTTTGTCCTCCCATAGTTTTTGATCCCTTCCTATTGGAGAGAGTGTAATGGGTTCCTCTGTAGTAACCAGAAGCTGTAGGGCTCTAGGGGCTGAAAAGCTTCCCATCACTAGGGTGATCCCCAGTTTAGTGAGTATATTTCTTCCCAAAAAGGCAGTAGGATACTCAGGGACCACCAGAAAGAGGTGGGAAAATATTTGTCCATCCCAGCAACAAAGAAGTGCTCAGTGAATCTTTTAGTAATTGCTTTTCGTGTAGCACCCAAATTGGTACAGTTTTGGGAGTAGAAAGCTTAGGATTTGGAGGTCAGGACAAAGTAGGTAGCCCCTGTATCAACCAAGAAATTCTCATACCTTCCTGACACATGCAGCTGCAACTTTAGCTCCAGTTCTGTGATTGTTATCTGTGACAGGTGGGCTGGCTGGAGTGGGATGCTTCAGTCCTGTTGAAACATCATGAGGGAAAGCTTGGCACTTGACCTTGAGGCTCTTGAGTTCCATGGGCAGAGGGCTGCCCAATGTCCTAATTGATGGCATTTGTAGGAAGCTGTTTTAGGAGACTTGTCATGGTTTGGACACTCTTTGGCCCAATGTCCTGCCTGTCTACAGATTAGGCATTTGCCTCATGCCTTGTCCTTCAAGGACCCAGGGTTTGCCATAGGGCTTCCCTGGAGGGAGGCCAGCATCTAGGCATGCCTTGTCTCTTTCCTTTCTCCCTTTCCTTGGCCTTGGTCTCCCTCTCCTGTTCTCTGTTATAAAAGGTATTTGTGGCTATCTGCAATTTCCTTGGTTCTGTCTCATCACAGCGCAGATTTGAAGTGATGGATGCACCAGTGTTACAGCCCCATGTAATTTCCTCGGACGGGCCAGTGCCACAGCTCCATGTTACAACTCAGTTTTATTTAGAAAGTAAAGGAAAACACATCCTCAAATGTGAGGGCAGGCCGACCCAAAAGACCAGTAGAGAAGACAAGTCCCTGGCCCAGTTTTGGCTCCTCTTTATATATATGTATATGTATATATATATATATATATATATTTTTTTTTTTTTTTCCCTCCTTCTCCTACTGAGCCTGCCCTATGTAAACTGGGTTAGCCAGGAAGGCTGTTTGTTTTACCTGAGGTTCTCATTCCAGACCTCTGCCCTTCCTTTGCTCTATTTTCACAGACTTTTCCCTCCTTTGTCTTTTAGCCACCGCCATTCTGGACTCCTTTTTCTTATTCTAACTACCTAACACTTTATTCTTTAAACTTTCTTGGTTATGTCCCTATAGATATCAAAATAATTTTGTTAATAATACTAAAATATATAAATAAATGGAAATAAATATATTTTGTTTCATTGTTGTTATGTAACTTGAATGAAAAAATCTTTCAAAAATATTCCCTCTCAGCTGGAATCACCATCCTGCTAAGTTTTTGTGGATAAAATTGTGATGTTGGCATATAAATACTTAATTTGCTTACCAAATCAGTTTGTTTACCACCTCTATTACGTTGCTTACCACATGCTGAATGCATATATACATGTATGTATTCAGTGTGTATGGGCTTCTCAGGTAGCTCAGTGTAAAGAATCTGCCTGCAATGCAGGTAACATGGGTTTGATCCCCGGGTCAGGAAGATCACCTGAAGAAGGAAATGGCAACCCACTCCAATATTCTTGCATGGAAAATTCCACGGACAAAGAAGCATGGTAAGCTACAGTCCATGAGGCTGCAAAAAGAGTCGGACATGACTTAGAGACTAAACAGCAATTTGCTATGTATTTTTCTACCTATTAATATCAGATCAATCTAAATCTATAAACCTCCATTTTATTTATTTAGATTAAGATATAATCAACATGGAGACTTCCCTGGCAGCTCAGTCAGTAAAGAATCTGCCTGCAGTGCAAGAGACCAGTGTTTGATCCCTGGGTCAGGAAAATCTCCTTGAAAAGGAAATGGCAAACCACTCCAGTATCCTTGCGTGGAAAATCCCATGGACAGAGGAGCCTGGCAGGTTGGAGTTCATGGGATGGTAAAGAGTCAAGCACAACTGAGCCTCTCTCTCACACAAACATGCATAATCAACATAAAACATTCTATTGGGCTTCCCTGGTACCTCAGCTGGTAAGGAATCCTACTACAATGCAGGAGACCCGGGTTCAATTTCTGGGTCAGAAAGATCCCCTGGAGAAGGAATAGGCTACCCACTCCAGTGATCTTGGGCTTCCCTGGTGACTCAGCCACTAAAGAATCTGCCCACATTGCAAAAAACCTGGGTTCAATCCCTGGGTTGGGAAAATCCTCTGGAGAAGGGAATGGCAACCCACTCCATTATTCTTGCCAGGAGAATCCCCAAGGACAGTGGAGCCTGGTGGGCTACAGTCCATGGGGTCACAAAGTGTCGGACATGACTTAGCACATAAGCCTATTCTATTAGTTTTAGGTGTACAACATAATGATTTGATATGCAAGCTTTCCTTGTGGCTCAGCTGGTAAAGAACCTACAATGAGGGAGACATGCGTTTGATCTCTGGGTTGGGAAGATCCCCTGGGGAAGGGAAAGGCTACCCATTGCAGTATTCTGGCCTGGAGAATTCCATGGACTCTGTAGTCCATGGGGGTCACAGAGTCAGACACGACTGAGTGACTTTCACTTCGCTTCACATATATATGTGAGATCATATGTTACTTGTTTTTCCCTAACTTATTTCACTTAGCATAATGTTCTCAAGGTCCATCTGTATTACCATAAATAGCAATATTTCACTTTTATGACTGGATTACATATATATAATATATAGTTATGTATAATATATAAATATATATAATGAATTTCCCACAAGCTTCTTCCCATTCATTAATCAATAAACACTTGGATTTTAACTATTTTAAATAAGGCTTAAATGAAACTATGGGTGTACATATCTTTTGGAAAGAGTGATTTTTGTATCTTTTGATAAGAAATTCAATAATGGACATGCTGAATGATATGATAGTTCTATTTTTTAATTTTTTGAGCAACTTCAATGCTGATTTTGATACTAGATACACCGATCTATACTCCTACCAGCAGTGTAAGAGTGTTCCCTTTTCTCCACATCCTCACCAACACTTGTCATTTTGATACTATATATTCTAATAAATATGAATTAATATTTTATTGTAATTTTGATATGTATTTATCTGTTACTATATGATGATTAGTAACATTTCATCTTCTTTTATGCATATGTTGGTCAACTGTATGTTTTCTTTGGAAAAATGTCTATTTAGATTCTTTGTCTATTTTTATTCAGATTTGTTTATTGTTTTTTGCTATTGAATTTCAATATTTTATATATTACTCCCTGTTCAAACATATGACTTGTAAATATTTTCTCTATGTAAATTATCCTTCCATTTCATTGATAGATTTCTTTGCTGTGCAGAACTTTTAAAATTTGATATAGTCCCACTCTTAAAAAAACTGCTATTGTTGACTTTTCTTCTGGTGTCATCTTCCTGAAATCATTTCCAGGACAAATACAAAGAAGCTTAACACCTATGTTTTTTCTAGTAGTCTCTCTATTCAGGTCTTAAATTCAAGTTTTTAATTCTTTTTGAGTTAACTTCTGTGTATGGTATATTGGTCCATTTTCATCCCTTTGCATGTGACTGTCCAGTTTTTCTTTTAACATTTGTTAAAAAGACTGTCATTTTTCCTTGCACAGTTTGGGCTACTTCATTGTAAACTAATTGAGCAAATAGGCTCAAGTTTATTTCTAGGCTCTGAATTCTGTTTCATGGATCTATAATTCCATTTTTATGCCAATGTAATACTGGTTTGATTACTATAGTTTTGTATATAGTTTGAAGTCAGGAAGTGTGATACTTCTAACTTTGTTCTTTTTCAAGATTTCTTTAACCATTTGGTATCTTTTGTAGTTCCATGCACCTTTTAGAAAATTGCTTTAGAATTTTGATAGAGATTGCATTAACTCTGTAGATTACTTTGAGTTTTATAAATGTTTTAGCAATATTAATCCTTATTCTCCATGAGCAAAAGAAAGTCTTTCCATCTGTTTGGGTCTTCAATTTATTTAATCAATGTCTTATAATTTTCAAAGTACAACTTTTTCATCTCCTTGGTTAATGCTATTCCTATATATTTTATTCTTTTTGATGTAATTGTAAAAGGGATTGCTTTCTTACATTTGGGGTTTTTGATTTAAAAAAATTAAATCTTTCGGTCAATCTGTAGACAGTTACATATTTACAAGACTGAATCTTCACTCCGTTTAGTCACAATTTAAATTCTTTTTCAATAGGTTTTCAAGTTTCCTGCTTAGAGATCTAGAAGGAGCTTTGTTTCCATTTGCTTTTATATGCTCATTTTCAATTTTTTTTCATGCTTTAGGGCTACTTTATATTTTTAAAAAATTCTAACTATTGCTTTGCATGTGCTTGTGCTATGCTGTGCTTAGTCACTCACTCGTGTCCTACTCTTTACAACCCCATGGCCTGAAGACTGCCAGGCTTCTCTGTCCATGGGATCCTCCTAGCAAGAATACTGGAGTGGGTTGCCATGCCTCCAGGGGATTTACCTGACCAGGGAGTGAACCCAAGTCTCCTGTGACTCCTCCATTGGCAGAGTGGTTCACTACCACTAGTACCACCTGAGAAGCCCACTTGAGGGTATGTCCTGTCCTGTGTTTAGTCGTTCAGTTGCTTCCGACTCTTTGCAACCCCAGTGACTAGAACCTACTGGCATCTCTGTCCACGGGGATTCTCCAGGCAAGAATCCTAGGTTGCCATGCCCTCCTCCAGAGGATCTTCTGATCCAGGAATTGAAATGAGGTCTCCTGCATTGCAGATGGAATCTCTACTAGGTGAGCTATCAGTGAAGCCTAATATTATATATCAAACATTATTTTGCATCAATTTTTAATTCAACAAATATTAAAATATTTTTCTATGGTGTCTCTTAAATTCTCTTTTCTGTATCACAATTTTATCAACCAAAAATAGCAACATTTTTGCTTCTTTCGAATTTTCTCTCTTTTCCTGCATTTCCTGCTTTGATGCATTGCTGAGGAACTTTTGTCCAAAAATCAATAGAAGATGTGAGAACAGTCTCCTTGTTTTCTTCCCAATAAAGCAATGCAAATTTCAATGTCTTCCCAACAATAATGTTTCCTATTGATAAAAGATAAAAGTTAGATATCTTTTAAGAAAGTTTACTTCTATCCAAAGTTTGCTTCCTCCTTAATGAATGTATATGACTTTTATTGATACTTTCAGAAGGTGTTTAGCATAAGAAGTTGTGTCTATTGTGTGGCAATATGCAAAGGTATACATATTTAGAACTGTTATACCTCTAGATCAAGCGAAATATTTGATATTAATGAGGCCAAATATCTATAGTAATACTTTTTCCTTTAGAGTTTCTTTCTTCTAGATGGATTCAATTTCACCAGCTGTATTTGTTTATTTAGAATTATTTTCTTATTTTATATTATCAATCTTCTTGTAAATTTACACTTAGATGTCTTTTGATAGCAACATATAATGGTTTTAAAGTTTAATCTAAAAAATTTTCCTTTTAATTATAGTATGTATACAGATTATATTAAATATAATACTGGTATATAGATTTAAATATATGCTTATATTCTGAACTTTCTATATGGTAGCCTCTTCTATGGCACTTAACTCCTTTATTATTTTTTGATAGATTACTTTTATTAAGTTACTTTCTATAAATTTAGAAATATGCCCCCAGTTTTCTAATTTTTTATTGATTCTTCTACAAATTAAAACATAGAACTTTAGTAAAGTTTTATCAGCATTCAAATTATCTGGTACTTTCTTTTCTCAGAAAATGGAAAAATATTAAAGCATTTAATTTTATCTAATTACTTCTAGAATTATATCACATATTTATATTCTCAGAGGGCAGGTTCTTATCTCAATGCAGAGAGAATTCAGATATGTGACAGGGATGTCTAGAAAGCAAACATGACTAAGGGATGGTATACTCTTAAGGGGGGGGGGTGGACAGACTGAGGTGAGCAGCTTCCCTGAGTTTCTTTGTATAGAAACTGTTTTATAGAGCATAGAAATGAAGAGCTGAAGTGTTCACTGGACAGAGAGGGTTAAATAATTGAATTCTCTGATTTTCATCCCAGCTCTATCTTCCCTAGGAGACAGGGGGGCTTTGTCTTTATTTAATCTTGATGGGAAATTAAAAGCCGGTTTCTCTTTGGAAAAAAAAAGCTGTGACAAAACTGGACAGCATATTAAAAAGTAGAGCTGTCACCTTGTTATCAAAGGTCCATTTAGTCAAAGCTATGGTTTTTATAGTAGTCATGTACAAATGTGAGAGTTGGACCATAAAGAAGGCTGAGTGCTGAAGAGTTGATGTTTTTGAGTTGTGGTACTGGAGAAGACACTTGAGACTCTCTTGGATAGCAAGGAGATCAGACCTATCAATCTTAATATTCATTTGAAAGACTGATGCTGAAGCTGAAGCTCCAATACTTTGGCCACCTAGATCTTGACAAGACAGCACCAAGTGGTGGCCTGAAGTGAGATTTCATTTCCTGCTCAGTAATTGAACCTGGATAGCCTGGATGAAAATCAGAAATTCTAGCCATCAGACCAGAAAAGGCTAGAGGCTAGAAGTTAATTTTCTCTGTATTTTCCCCATGATGAAAAAATGCATTTATCATGGAAGCATAAACTGTAAATGCAGGTACAAAATTTACTGTCAGAAACATAGCACAACAAAAAGTGGGGGAGCACATAGAGAAAGGGTTTGTTTAGCTAGGATAGAAGCAAGGCAGAGATGCATATACTGAATAAAAGGGTGTGAGTGTCCCCTCAGTGAGGAGGAATGCAGTAAAGAGGCAGTTGAGTCATTTATATAGGTAAGTTTTTCTACAACTTTCTCTTGCTTCAGGTCAATTATCTGATTTCTTTTTCCATTCCTGACTTGTCCTTGTTTGTGCATCCTCTCCCCTGGGGTGCACATGCACCCCTTAGCCAAGATGGACCCTGTAGTGAAGGCTTCTGGGAAGAGAAAGACTCACTATGGCCTGGGATTATCCCTTGACTTTTAACCCACAAGGAGACTTTCTGCCTATGTGTAGTGTCTGCCTTGTCTTGAAAGAGGAGGGAAGGAGATTCCTTGATCCCTTACTCAAACAGAGTTTTGCCCCCGTTTTCCTTCGCCATGACTATTCCCTTAAGGTATTGATAAGAGACAAATATTTCATGCAAAGGTGCGCATGATAAAGGATAGAAATTAAATGGATCTAACAGAAGCAGAAGATATTGAGAAGAGGTGGCAAGAATACAAAGAAGAACTATAAGAAAAAGATCTTCATGACCCAAGTAACCATGATGGTGTTATCACTCACCTAGAGCGAGACATTCTGGAATCTGAAGTCAAGTGTGCCTTAGGCAGCATCACTACAAACAGAGCTATTGAAGATGATGGGATTTCAGATGAGCTATTTCAAATCCTAAAAGATAATGCTGTTAAAGTGCTGCAATCAATAGGTCAGCAAATTTGGGAAACTCAGCAGTGGCTACAGGACTGGAAAATGCCAATTTTCATTCCAATCTCAAAGAAGGGCAATGTCAAAGAATGTTCAAGCTACAGCATAATTGCACTCATCTCACATGCTAGCAAATTAGTCCTCAAAATTCTCCAAGCCAGGCTTCAATAGTATGCAACATGTGAACTTCCAGATGTTCAAGCTGGGTTTATAAAAGGCAGAGGAACCAGAGATCAACTTGCCAGTATCTGTTAGATTACTGAAAAAGGAAGAGAATTCCAGAAAAACATCTACTTCTGCTTTATTGATTATGACAAATCCTTTGACAATAGATCACAACAAAATGTGGAAAATTCTTCAAGAGATGGGAATACCAGACCACCTTACCAGCCTCCTGAGAAATCAAAACATCATGATTTTATTCAGATCAAGAAGCAATAGTTAGAACCGAACATGGAGCAACATGTTGGTCCCAAATTGAGAAAGGAGTATGTCAAAACTGTATTTTGTCAACCTGCTTATTTAACTTATAGGCAGAGGGCATCATGTGAAATGCCTAGCTGGGTGAAGCACAAGCTGGAATTAAGATTGACAGGAGAAGTATCAGTAACTTCAGATATGCAGATGACACCACTCTATGGCAGAAAGTGAAAAAGAACTGAAGAGCCTCTTGATGAAAGTGCAAGAGGAGAGTCAAAAAGCTGGCTTAAAACTCAACATTCATGTCAATGTATGGCAAAACCAACACAATAATGTAAAGAAAAAAACACATAAATTAAAACAAAACAAAAACTCAACATTCAAAAAACTAAGATCAAGGCATCCAGCCCATCACTGCATGGTAAATAGATGGGGAAAAAATGAAAACAGTGACAGACTTTATTTTCATGGGCTTCAAAATCACTGCAAATGGTGATTGCAGCAATGAAGTTAAAAGACACTTGCTCTTTGGAAGAAAAGCTATGACCAACCTCAGCAAGATATTAAAAAGCAGAGACATTACTTCACTGACAAAGGTCCATTTAGTCAAGGCTATGGTTTTTCCAGTAGTCATGTATGGATGTGAGGGTTGGGCTATAAAGAAAGCTGAGTGCCAAAGAATTGATGCTTTTAAACTGTGGTGTTGGAGAAGACTCTTGAGATTCCCTTGGACTGCAAGAAGATCCATCCAGTCAATCTTAAAGGAAATTGATCCTGAATATTCATTGGAAGGACTGATGCTAAATCTGAGCTTCAATACTTTGGCCACCTAATGAGAAGGACTGACTCATTGGAAAAGACCCTGATGCTGGGAAAGGTTGATGGCAGGAGGGGAAGTGGGTGACAGAGGATGAGATGGTTGGATGGCATCACAGGTTCAATGGACATGAATTTGAGCAAGCTCTGAGAATTGTTGTCGGACAGGGAGGCCTGGTGTGCTGCAGTCTATGGGGGTCTCAAAGAGTGGGATTTGACTGAGCAACTGTGCTGACTAACTGAAGAGACAAACATTGGCTATTTACCTTGTTTCTACTATTACTTCCATTTTGGAGGGTGGGCCAGAGGTTGATTGTAAATGCCTCAATGGGAGCCCACCTGTCCTTTGCCTCAGGAAATGCAGACAGCGACTACTTATAAATTTCTACCCTGCACTCCATTCATCTCCTACATCAACCTCTTGCAAAGGGCCAGCTGTTTGGAAAATACCTGAATGCTGGAAAAACTGAGGACAGGAGAAGTAGGGAGCAGAGAATGAGATAGTTGGATGGCGTCACTGAAATCAATGGACATGAGTTGAACAAACTCCTGGAGATAGTGAAGGACAGGGAAGCCTTCTGTGCTTCAGTTTATGAGGCAACAGAGTCGGACACAACTTAGCTACTGAACAACAATACAAAGAGCTAATTTTTTTAATTAGAGGTGTCTGATTTTTTTAATTTAACAGTATTTTTTTAATTAATGTTCTCATTACCTGGTTTTTGTTGCAAAAACCTCCATGTATCCTGGTTCTTCCCTTACCTATTCAGAACAATCCCTCAGAGCATCTGTGAGGCTGTCTTCCAGGTTTAAGTCCTCAGGAAAACTGTTGAATAAAAATGCAATCCTCAGCTTCTAAGTTATGCAGTTTTATTTTTCATTTGACACATAACTGGGTATTTGTACCTCTTGATCATCCTCACCCATTTCCACTTGCCTTCCCCCCAATCTTCCACTTCTGGCAAACATTAATGTGCTCTTTATTTCTATAAATTTGATTTTATTAGATTCCACACATGAATAAGATCATATGATATTTATCTTTCACTGTCTCATTTATTTCACTTTATCCTGATTTGTTTTTTATCTTATATCCTGTATTTTATATATATTTTTTCTTTCCTTGATTTATAACAGATGCTTTCTGCTGGTGTATAATAGGCTGTTAACTCTCTCTTGAATTGTGACTAAGCAGTTAAAACATCTGTCCATTAATTTTTAAATTTTGGTTATCTTATATCTTTACCTCTAAAGCATTGATTTTAAATTTTGAAGTGTAATGGTGATACATTTCTTGATAATACAATGTTGTTAGACTTCTAAGAATGCTTCCAAAACTCCCTATTCCTAAGTATATATACATCATAATCCCCAGAACTGAGAATACGATGGAATTTGCTATGTGACAAGCAATTGATTTGCCTTTGTTAGTTTTCAAGATGGAGGAGAGGAGCTGTGAGACAAGAAATATAGGTAGCTTCTACATGATGGAAAAGCAAAGAATATGATTTTTTTTTTTCCTCTAGAACCTACTAGAAAAAATGCATCACTGTCAATGCCCTGACCCTCTCCCAGATTCATGCTAGTCCTGAAAATCAGCAGCCTTGAAACCAGAAAAAGAGTTAATAAGGTTTAGGAGTCTTTCAAAATCTCAGCATATTTTGCAGCTCTCTGGAAAAGTCTTATTCTTAGAGCACTGTGATTTTTCAACCTAAGTTATAGCTCACTCCAAGGGAAAGTGGTATCCCTAGGGTTTTATTTTGCTTTATTCCAGGAAGAAATCAGAAAAAAAAATTAGTAATTAGTAATAGTTACAAGCAGTACTAGCATTGCAAATTCCTGAGTCTATGATGTTAGTTAGGAAAATTTTGGAATCCTGGTCAAATAACAAAAAGAAATCCCTGAGCAATTAGATGTCTATAGAAGGCTTCAAAAAAACTTCTGATGTATCTGGGGTTTCTAATAAGTCATGCACTTTTGCAAGCCTATGGGCATGCTGAGAAGGGAACTGATAGGCTCAGTCTGATACTCCTGTCTGACTTTCTTACTCATTTTGTGCACAGGCACAAGTGGGAAGTGAATGCTAAGGCAGAACTGTCGACATTCAGAGTGCTCAAGAGGTGCCTCCTCAGACTCACAGTACCTCTCAACAAAAGCTGGAATTTACTGATTCAAAATGGTTAAGGAAAATATTATGAACAATCTTTTGTTGATTAGGAAGCTAACAAAACAGAGACTTCAGTGGCAGCATGTTACATAGAATTAGAGATAGAATACTAATCAAAACAAAAAAAATAGGGTGCAGAAAAGTGACTAAACATGCAAATAGTGATAAGAACAAACTTCGGCAGTCTTATTTCCAGAATTACCATTTTATAATTTCTTAAATATCCAATTTTCAAGCAAATCATGTATGAGACACAAATCAACTGAAAAAGGAAAAAAAAAAGAATAATAAAATTATGCAACGCCACTAAATTGTGAAGAGCCAGTATATATATATATATATATATAAATTAAAAAACTAAGGCAAACAGAACACTAATTAATGAAGAAACGTACATTGTTCCTAAGCAGAAACACTATAATATAAGATGTTATTGCACCAAAAAATGATTTAAAAATTTAACGAAATCTCATTTATAACAATATCAGAAATCCTAAAGTAACTTAATTTATTGTGAAAGTAATTGGAAGGAGAAACAAACAAACAAAAAAAGAAAGGGAAGTAATAATTAAGAATAATGTGAGTTATTTTATCAGAAATGATAACTCACTGTTAAACCAAAGAGATTCAGACAATATAGTGTTCACCCAGAATGTGCAAGTAGATCAAAACTGTTTCAGGGTCGAGAAATCAAACTGAATATACAGCAGTATCAGTTCAATTCACTTGCTCAGTCATGTCCTACTCTTTGCCACCCTATGAACTGCAGCATGCCAAGCCTCCCTGTTCATCACCAACTCTTCAAGCTTACTCAAACTCATGTCCATTGAGTTGGTGATGCCATCCAACCATCTCATATTCTGTCCTCCCCCTTCTCCTCCTGCCGTCAATCTTTCCCATCATCAGGGTCTTTTCAAATGAGTCAGTTATTTGCATCAAGTGTCCAAAGTATTGGAGTTTCAGCTTCAACATCCGTCCTTCCAGTGCATATTCAGGACTGATTTCCTTTAGGATGGACTGGTTGGATCTCCGTGCAGTCCAAGAGATATAGCAATACAGCATGTAAGAAATGGAGGGCTATGTGCTGTGCTTAGTCTCTCAGTTGTATCTGACTCTTTTTGACCCATAGATTATAGCCCAACAGGCTTCTCTATCCACGGGGATTCTCTAGGCAAGAATACTGGAGTGGGTTGCCATTCCCTTCTCCAGGGGATCTTCCCGACCCAGGGATCAAACCTAGGTGTTCCATATTGTAGGCAGATTCTTTACCATCTGAGCCACCAGGGAAGCCCTGAGAAATGGAGTATTTCCTGCCATATCAGTAAACAAGGATGTCACAGCCTTAAGCGATTTTGGCCCTTCAAGCGTGAATTTCTGAGCCCTAAGGTCACTTGGAAAGAATACCTGCACAATCTGGCAGCCACAAGACTGCAGCCACTCCCTTTGTTGAACGTTCAAGGATTCAGGATGTGAAATATGCAGGATACTAACCCCAGAAAGCTGAAAAGCCTATGAAAGGAATGACATAAGTGAACCCAGACTTTTGAATCTTCCCATACATAGAAAAGAGCCAAATTCCTTAACTTGGAATATCTGCTTTTCTTTAATTAAAAATAATCTTTAAAAATTCAGATTCCTTGCCCTTTGTTGCAAAACTTCTCTTTAAACTGGATCCTTCCCTCACCTCCTTGGAGCAGTTCTCTTAGGGTTACTTGAGATGTTTTTTCCAGGCTTGAAGTCCTAAAAATTTCAAACAAATAAAATATAACTCTCAACTTTTAGGTTGTGAATAGTTTTTAAGTTGACACATGTATTGTGTTGTGTTTCAAAATGGTAAGTATAAAATAAATCAGTCAAATATTGTGGGAATTGATTAGTATGGATTCGACAAAAAGCATATCAGTTGCATAAATTAATTTTACCTTACAAATGAGAGAAAATAAAGAATAATATATTTTTAATAATAAGAAATTATTAAATACAAAGATTATACTATAAACAATGGATTAAACAGGGACATTATGAGAACAAAATAGCATTAAAATTAAGATAAAACACATGTGACTTCCAAAATTAAAAGAAAAAAAAAATTTGACTGGTGAAAATACTAAATAAATAGAAAGATATTTTCTATGCTCATGAATTGGAAGTTTTAACATTATTAAGATGCCAATACTCTCCAAAGTTTTTGCTTAAATGCCAAAGGTAATCCTCAAATTGATATGGAATTACAAGAGGCCCCAAATAATCAAATCATGCTTGAAAAAGAAAAAACTTGAAGGACTTATACTTCCTAACTTCAAATGTTACTACAAAAATTAAGGGGATATGGTACTTATATAAGGACATAAATAGAGCAATGAAATTACACAGAATTCCTGGAAATAAATCCTCACATATGGTCAACTGATTACTGACAAGAATACCAAGACTATTCAACAGGTCAATGGCACTCTTTTCAACAAATGGTGCTAAAAAAACTGAATACCCATTTGAGAAAGAATGAATTTGGACCATTACTTCACACCATATCTAAAAATATACCTCAAATGAATCAAAACTTAAAAACTGAAAGCATAAAACCCTTGTGACAAAGCAAGTGGGAGGTAATTCAGGACATGGCTCTGGAAACAATTTCATGGATGTGAGATAAAAATCCCAAACATCAAAATATAAAGTGAGTAAATTAGACTTCAACAAAAATAAGTTTTGTGCATTAAAGGATATTATCAAGAAAATTAAAAGGCATTCCACAAACTAGGAGAAAATATATACAAACCATAAGTATGAAAACAATGTAAAATCCAGAGTATATAAAAACTTCAAACTCAATGACAACAAAAATAAAACTAAACAAAAGCAGATAAAAAATAGTCAAAACGTTTGTGTAGAACTTTTCTACACAAGATAAACAATTAGCAACCATAGAAAAAATGCTCAACATCACTAGCCATCAGTGAAATGCAAATAAAAATCAAAATGAAATTCCATTTTATACCCATCAGAGTGTTATTAAGGGCCCTCCCATGTGGCACAGTGGTAGAGAATATGCTTGCCAATGCAGGAGAGGCTGGAGATGCAGGTTGGGTTCCTGGGTAGGGAAGATTCCCTGGAGAAGGAAATAGAAACCTGCTCCAGTATTCTTGCCTGGAAAATTCCACAGAAAGAGGAGCCTGGTGGGCTACAGTCTATGGGATCCCAAAGGGTCTGACTAGACCAAACACAAAAACAACACACATACACACACACACACACACACACACACATAGTGCTATTAAAAATAACTAATACTTTTTTGCCAAGGACATGAAGACTTTAGAGCATGTGCATTTAAGATGGGAATGCAAATTTAGGTAGGTACTGTGAAAAGCTGCCCATTACTCAAAAAGTTGTACATAAAATTTCCACATGATCTGGTAATGCCAGTCTTAGGTATATAGTAATAAAATAGAACCAGAATTATATAAGCAGAATTAAAAACAGGGAAACATATTTTTATAACAATGTTTATAGCATCATTGTTTGCAGCAGCAAAAAGGTAGAAGTAATTTAAATGTGCATCGTTAAATGAATGGATAAACAAAATGTTGTATATAATGAAATGAAATACTATTACTCAACCTTAAAATGGAATGGAATTTTAGTACATATTCAGTTCAGTTCAGTTCAGTCATGCAGTCACATCTATCTCTCTGCTTCATCGTGGACTGCAGCACGCCAGGCTTCCCTGTCCATTACCAACTCCCAGAGAATGCTCAAACTCATGTCCATCAAGTCGGAAATGCCATCCAATGTCTCATTCTCTGTCGTTCCCATCTCATGCTTTCAATTTTTCCCAGCATCAGGGTCTTTTCCAATGAATCAGTACTTAGTATAGGTGGCCAAAATATTGGAGCTTCAATTTCAGTATCAGTCCTTCCAATAAATAATCAGGACTAATTTCCTTTAGGATTGACTGACTTGCTCTCCTTGAAGCCCAAGGAACTCTCAAGAGTCTCCTCCAACACCACAGCTCAAAATCATCAATTTTTCAGTGCTCAGGTTTCTCTATGGTCCAACTCTCACAGTGGTGCATGGCTACTGGAAATACCCTAGCTTTGACTAGTTGGACCTTTGTTGGCAAACTAATATCTCTGCTCTTTAATATGCTATCTAAGTTGGTCATAGTTCTTCTTCCAATGAGCAAATGTCTTTTAATTTCATGTCTGCAGTCACCATCTGCAGAGATTTCAGAGCCCAAGAAAATAAAGTCTTTCACTCTTTCCATTGTTTCCCCATCTATTTGTCATGAAGAGATGGGACTGGATGCCATGTACTTACTTTTTTGAATGTTGAGTTTCAAGACAGGCTTTTCGCTCTCTTCTTTCACTTTCATCAAGTGGCTCTTTAGTTCTTCTTCACTTTCTGCCATGAGGGTGGTGTCATCTGTGTCTGAGGTTATTGATATTCCTCCTGGCAATCTTGATTCAAGCTTGCGCTTCGTCCAGCCTGGTATTTCCCATGATGTACCAGGCATGTAAGTTAAATAAGCAGGGTAGCAATATACAGCATTGACGTATTCCTTTTCCTATTTGGGACCAGTCTGTTGTGCCATGTCCAGTTGTAACTGTTTCTTTCTGACCTGCATACAAGTTTCTCAAGAGGCAGGTCAGCTGGTCTGGTATTCCATCACTCAGAGGGAAAACAGAATGAAATCCACAATCAGAAAACTAACCAAACTGACCACATGGACCACAGCCTTGTCTAATTCAAGGAAACTATGAGCTATGCCATGTAGGGCCACCCAAGATGAACAGGTCATAGTGGAGAGTTCTGACAAAACGTGGTCCACTAGAGAAGGGAAAGGCAAACCACTTCAGTATTCTTGCCTTGAGAACCCTGTGATCATCATGAAAAGGCAAAAAGATAGGACACTGAAAAATGAACTTGCCAGGTCAATAGGTAACCAAGACAGCCTTCAGAATGGGAGAAAATAATAGCCAGTGAAGCAACGGACAAACAATTAATCTCAAAAATATACAAGCAACTCCTGCAGCTCCATTCGAGAAAAATAAACGACCCAATCAAAAAGTGGGCCAAAGAACTTAACAGACATTTCTCCAAAGAAGACATAAAAATGGCTAACAAACATGAAAAGATGCTCAACATCATTCATTATCAGAGAAATGCAAATCAAAACCACAATGAGGTATCACTTTACACCAGTCAGAATGGCTATAATCCAAAAATCTACAAGCAATAAATGCTGGAGAGGATGTGGAGGAAAGGGAACCCTCTTACACTGTTGGTGGGAATGCAAGCTAGTACAGCCACTATGGAAAACAGTGTGGAGATTCCTTAAAAAAAACTGCTAATAGACCTGCCATATGACCCAGCAATCCCACTGCTGGACATATACACCGAGGAAACCAGAATTGAAAGAGCCACGTGTACCCCAATGTTCATCGCCACACTGTTTACAATAGCCAGGACATGGAAGCAACCTAGATGCCCATCAACTGACGAATGGATAAGAAAGCTGTGGTACATATACACAATGGAATATTACTCAGCATTAAAAAAAATAATTCATTTGAATCAGTTCTACTCAGGTGGATGGAACTGGAGCCCATTATCAAGAGTGAAGTAAGCCAGAAGGAAAAACAACAATACAGTATATTAATGCATATATATGGAATTTAGAAAGACGGTAACGAGAACCCTGCATGCGAGACAGCAAAAGAAACGTAGATGTATAGAACAGTCTCGTGGACTCTGTGGAAGAGAGTAAGGGTGGGATGATATGGGAGAATGGCATTGAAACATGTTAATTATCATATGTCTAATCAATCGCCAGCCCAGGATTGATGCTCGGGTCTGGTGAATCGAGATCTCCTGATGGGAGGGAGGAGAGAGAGAGGAGGGAGGGGGGTTCTGGAGGGGGAGCATATGTAAACCCATGGCGATATCATGTCATTGTATGGCAAAACTAATAATAAAAGAAAAAAAAGAAAAAAGAAAAAAAAATCAACAAACATCAATTTTTAGCATAAGTATATTTCAATTATTGCTTGGGACATACTTCTGCTAAAAATATTCATTCATGAAATTCAAACTTAACTGGACATTGTGTTTTTGAGAACTCTGGGGATCCTAATCTGTAATAATGATAATAAAGTTTGGTATCTTCTAAAAACATTAAAAAAAATAGGTAACCAATATGTTATGGGAGATTAGTGGAGAAATAATTTCAGAAAGAATGAAGAGATGGAGCCAAAGCAAAAACAACACCCAGTTCTGGATGTGACTGGTAATAGAAGCAAAGTCCAATGTTGTAAAGAGCAATATTGCATAGGAAGCTGGGATGTTAGGTTTACGAATCAAGGCAAATTGAAAGTGGTCAAACATGAGATGGCAAGAGTGAACGTCAACATTTCAGGAATTGGTGAATTAAAAATCGACTAGAATGGGGGAATTTAACTCAGATGACCAATATATCTACTACTGTGGGCAAAAATCCCTTAGAAGAAATGGAGTACATAGCATAGTAAACAAGAGTCTGAAATGCAGAACTTGGATGCAGTCTCAAAAATGACAGAATGGTTTCTGTTCATTTCCAAGGCAAACCATTCAATATCACAGTAATCCAATTCTACGCCCCAACCAGTAACACTGAAGAAGCTGAATGGTTCTATGAAGAACCTTTAGAACTAACACCAAAAAAAGATGTCCTTTTTTTTATAGGGGACTGGCATACAAGGTAGAAAGTCAACAGATACCTGGAGTAACAGGCAAATTTGATCTTAGAGAACAAAACAAAGCAGTTCAAAAGCTAGTAGAGCTTTGCCAAGAGAACACACTGGTCATAGCAAACACCCACTTCCAACAACACCAAAGGAGACTCTACCCAGGGACATCACTAGATGGTCAATATTGAAATCAGATTGATTATAATATCTGCAGCCAAATATTGAGAAGCTCTATACAGTCAGCATAAAGAGGACTGGGAGCTGACTGTGGTTCAAATTCAGAATTAAATTGAAGAAAATAAGGAAAACTACTATACCATTCAGGTACGACCTAAATCAAATCCCTGCATTAGATCTGATAGACAGAGTGCCTGAAAGAAGTATGGACAGAGGTTTGTGATACTGTACAGGAGGCAGAGTTCCAGACCATCCCCAAGAAAAATAAACACAGAAAGACAAACCAGTTGTTTGATGAGACCTTACAAATAGCTGAGAAAAGAAGAGAAGTTAAAGGCAAAGGCAAGGAAAGATATAACCATTTGAATGTAGAGTTCCAAAGAAGAGCAAGGAGAGATAAGAAAAGCCTTCCTCAGTGGTCATTGTGAAGAAATAGAGGGAAACAATAGTATGGGAAAGACTAGAGATCTCTTGAAGAAAATTAGAGCTACCAAGGGAACATTTCATGCAAACATGGGCTCAGTAAAGGATAGAAATGATATGGACCTAGCAGAAGCAGAAGATATTAAAAAGAGGTGGAAAGAATACATGGAACTATAAAAAAAAAAAAAATTTAATCGCCCAGGTAACCATGATGGTGTTATCACTCACTTAGAGCGAGACATCAGGGAATCTGAAGTTGAGTGGGCCTTAGGAAACATCATTACAAACAAAGCTAGTAGAGGTGATGAAATTCCAGTTGAGCTATTTCAAATCCTAAAAGATGATGTTGTAAAAGTGTTGCACTCAATATACCAGCAAATTCAGAAAACTCAGCAGAAGTCACAGGATTGGAAAATGTCAGTTTTCATTCCAATCCCAAAGAAATGCAATGCCAAAGAATGTTCAAATTACCACACAATTGCACTCATCTCACAAGCTAGCAAAATAATGCTCAAAATTTTCCAAGCCAGGCTTCAACAGTATGTGAACCGTGAACTTTCAGACGTTCAAGCTGGATTTAGGAAAGGCAGAGGACCCAGAGATCAAATTGCCAACATCCATTGAATGATAGGAAAAGCAAGAGAATTCCTGAAAAACATATATTTCTGGTTCATTGATGATAACAAAGCCTTTGATTGTGTGGATCACAGCAAACTGTGGAAAATTCTTCAAGAGTTGAAAATACCAGACCACCTTACCTGTGTCCTGAGAAATGTGTTAGTAGGTCAATAAGCAACAGTTAGAACTGGACATGGAACAAGAGACTGGTTCCAAATCAGGAAAGGAGTACCTTAATGCTGTGTATTGTCACCCTGCTTATTTAATTTACATGCAGAGTAAATGTGAAATTCCAGGCTAGATGAAGCACAAACTGGAATCAAGATTGTGGGGAGAAATATCAATAACCTCAGATATGCAGATGACACAACTCTTATAGCAATAAGCAAAAAGAACTAAAGAGCCTCTTGACAAACATAAAAGAGGAGAGTTAAAAATTTGGATTAAAACTCAACATCAGAAAACTGAGATCATGGTATCTGTCACATAACATCATGACAAATATATGGGGAAACAATGGAAATAGTGTGAGACTTTATTTTCTTGGGCTCCAAAATCCCTGCAGATGGTGACTGGAGCCATGAAATTAAAAGATGCTTCCTCCTTTGAAAAAAGCTATTACAAACCTGGACAGCATAATAAAAAGCAGAAATATTACTTTGCCAAAAAGGCCCATCTAGCCAAAGATGTGGTTTTTCCAGTAGTTGTGCATGGATGTGAGAGTTGGACTATAAAGAAAGCTGAGCACTGAAGAATTGATTCTTTTGAACTGTGGTGTTGGAGAAGACTCTTGAGAGTCCCTTGGACTGCAAGGAGATCCAAGCAGTCAATCCTAAAGGAGATCAGTTCTGAATATTCACTGGAAGAACTGATGCTGAAGCTGAAACTTAAATACTTTGGCCACTTGATACAGAGTTGTGACTCATTGGAAATAATCCTGATTCTGGGAGAGATTGAATTCGGGAGGAGAAGTGGAGGACAGAGGATGAGATGATTGGATATCATCACCAACTCGATGGACAGGAGTTTGAGTACGCTCCCAGAGTTGGTGATGGACAGGGAAGCCTGGAGTGCTGCAGTCCATGGGACACGGCTGAGCAACTCAACTGAACTTGCTGAACTGTACATGTTGCAATATGGGTAAATCTTGAAAACATGCTAAATGCAATGTGCTGTGTACCTTGCTTAGTTGTTCAGTCTTTCCGACTCTTTCTGACCACATAGACTGTAACTCATCAGACTCCTGTTGTCCATCAGAATTCCCCAGGCAAGAATACTGGAATGGGTTGCCATAATCTTCTCCAGGGGATCTTCTCAACCCAGGTCTCCTACTTTGCAGGCAAAAGCCAGACATATACAATAAGGACACACATTGTACAACTCTAACTATCTGGGGTATGTAGGATAAGCAAATTCACAGGGACAGAAAGTAGTGTAGAGGTTGAGAGGAGAGAGAGATGGGACCTTATAATTTTATTAGATAGTATTTTTATTGAGAATAAAAGAAAAATTTGGATATAGATAATGATGATTACACAATGTTGTGAATGTACATAATGGCTCTAGGTTATATACTTGGAGATCATTTAAATGATAAACATAAATATATGTATTTACCAAAATGCAAAAATATAACTGACAAAAACATTTTTTAAAAGAAAATTGACAAACTACAAAACGTAGTAACTATTATAAAAACATGCAATGTGTTCACTTATATAAATAAAATGTAAATAATATATAAATAAAAATTATATGAATAGTAAATTTAATTTAGAAGAAATACTAATGACTGATAGATACATGAAAATATGTGAGTCTCATCAGTAATTGGGGAGAAGGAAAAGGCAACCCACTCCAGTATTCTTGCCTGGAGAATCCCAGGGACAGAGGAGCCTGGTGGGCTGCCGTCTATGGAGTTACACAGAGTTGGACACGACTGAAGAGACTTAGCAGCAGCAGCAGCAGCAGCAGCAGAAATTGAGTCAGTAAGAATCAAAACAATGACCTGATTAAAGAAAACAGTAAAATAATCTGGTATTTTTTAACATAGGAAAAACAGTGCATTTATAGATCATGATAGAATACATTGAAATAGCACTTGTAAATTCAGTTCAGCAGCTATTCTATAAATAAATGAATACATCTTAAATGAAGAGAAAAAAGCATCAATCTGGATCTTTGACCCAGCAGTTTCTAGATAATTATCTTACAAACATATGTGTGCATGAGAAAATGTTACATTCTGACAAATATTTATTATAGCATTCTTTACAATGACAAATATTCTGAATACTATCTAAAATTCCATTGGCAGAAGAAACTCTGTAAAACTCTAAAATTGGCAAAAAAGAGAGCTAGTGGCTTGTCAAGCACACCCTCTCAGTTATCTCTGACTGTCATAGTCTTTGAACGTAGTGAACTAACAGTAGGTTCATTTACATATGAATGCAAATCAGTTTAGCCCATTCGATCTGTAAATACTGGTAATTTTGTACATATGTCTAAATTCATTTAGATACATTCCTCTGAAGAAAGAAGTGGCAACCCACTCCAGGATTCTTGCCAGGAGAATCCCATGGAGAATAGCCTGATAGGCTGTTGTCTGTGGGTCACAAACAGTAAGACAAGACTGAGTGACTGGGCGCATGCAAACATAAGATTGTATATCTTTGTGAGTATGTGTTTGTGTGTGTGTGTGTGTGTGTGTGTGTGTCTATGGTGAATTCTTTGAACCAGTTCAAATATCTTACTGGTTTAATTAACTGATGAACTAAAGAAAGTCTTTGAAATGTTTTCAATTTATGTATGTATTTTAAAAAAATTAAGCTTTAGCATCATAATTTGGAAATTACTATTATCTGTATCAATAAAATTTTGTTCATCTATTTTGTTTTGATGCAGAAATACCACAGAAATTAAAGGAATGAGCCTGAGTTACATTGTTATGAAAAATTCTTTAAGGAATATCATTATTAAGTAAGTTGCTGCAATGTATACAAAACTTAAAATGTGCATATGTACCAGGTATATAAATTTAAATATGTAGAAGAAATGCATTTACACTGTTAACTGTTAATAAAATTGATTATATGATTTATCAATCAAACTTATACATTTCAATGAATGGAAAATGTTGCCACTGCTTTAAGAATCACAGTTACCAAAGATCAGCAGGTATAAATTGGCATATATGGCCACTCAGTTTCTAAGAACTGTTACTTCTGAGAAAGATAATTTATCCCTCATCCCTAGTCATGTCAACATTTTAAAAAATATATAAGAAGGTAGTCATTTATTTTTCTACATTTTTATGTAATATAAAACCATTTTTAACTATTGTTGTTCAGTTGCTAAGTGACCCCACAAAGAGCACAAAAGGACTGCAGCACATCAGACTCCCCTGTCCTTCACTGTCTCCAGGAGACGACTCAAACACATGTCCATTGAATTGCTGATGCCATCCAGCGATCTCATCCTCTACTGCCTCCTTCTCCTCCTGCCCTCAATCTTTCCCATCATCAGGGTCTTTACCAATGAGTTGGCTCTTCACACTAGGTGGCTAAAGTATTGGAGCTTCAGCATCAGCATCAGTCGTTCAAATAAATATTCAGGCTTGATTTATTTTAGGATTGACTAGTTTGACCTCCTTGCAGTCCAAGGGACTCTCAAGAGTCTTCTCCAGCACCACAGTTTGAAAACATCAATTCTTTAGAATTCAGCCTTCTTTATCGTCCAACCCTCATGTCTGTACATGACTAGTGGAAAAATCATAGCTTGAACTATACAGACTTTGTCAGCAAAGCAGTGTCTCTGCTTTTTAGCATGCTGTCTAGGTTTATCATAGTTTTACTTCCAGTAGCAAGCATCTTTTCATTTCATGTCTGTAGTCGCTGTCCACAGTGATTTTGCAGCCCAAGAAAATCTGTTGCTGTTTCTACTTTCTCCCAATCTATTTGCCATGAAATGGTGGACCTTGATGCCATGATCTTAGCTTTTTTTTGAATGTTGAGTTTTAACCCAGCCTTTTCACCCTCATCAAGAGGCTCTTTTGTTCCTGTTTACTTTCTGCCTTAAGAGTGTATAATCTTCATATCTTGATTCCAACTTGTGATCCATCCAGCCCAGCATTTTGCATGACGTACTCTACATAGACATTGAATAAGCAAGACGGCAATATACAGCCTTGACATACTCCTTTCCCAATTTTGAACCAATCCATTGTTCCATGTCTGGTTCTAACTTTTGCTTCTTGACCTGCATATAGGTTTCTCAGGAGACAAGTGGTCTGATATTCTCATTCCTTAAAGAGTTTTCCACAATTTGTTGTGAGCCATACAGTCAACGAATTTAGCATATTCAGTGAAGCAGATGTCTTAACTGGCTGTGCTTAGAAAATATCATTTGAAAAGAGAGTTTGATTACATTGTAGTTAATAGGTCAAATCTTTAACAATGGGGACTGATTAAATGAATTGTGTCATAAATGTGAGATAAATTATTGTATGTATTTTAAACATACTCGTTTCAGTAATGCTTAATTATATGGAAGACTACACAATGAAACTAAAAAGCAGTACACAAACAACACAGAAACTAGACAATTCCAAACTAAAATACATATCCTGGGAAAAAAGTAGCTGATAATCCAGAGTAAAATGGATAATTTTTTGTGTGAATTATACTTTTCCTATTTCCTAACATTTTCTACAGTAGTCATTTATTTCTTATTCAATCATTCAAAAACTATTTGATATGGTTTTGACAGTTGTTAACTTCCTTGTTTAGATTCAAAACTCTTTTACCCAAGGTATGGGTCATCTAAAATATAATTCCAACTTCTATAATCTATTAAATTTGTTAAATGCAAAATAAAGTTTATAAACATATATTGCATACTCCATGTCAAAATCAAGGTATTTATGTATCTGACAAGGTGTTTGAATATATGACAAGGTGTTTACATATCTCCTTCGAAAAGATAATTTTTTCTGGCTAAAAAAATTAATTTGTCAGAGTCGCAATGAGTGCAGTGGGTTCTAACTGGCCTAAATATGACTGTTCTATGAGTAGTTCTCCCTTTTGAAACAGGCTACTTATATTTCACAAGAATATAAACGGCTAAGTTAGAAAAACCTCAACAAATTTTTCAAGCTATCATTCAATACTTGAACATCTTTATTGATGGATAGCTCATTGCTTTAATTTTTCTTTTTTTACTTTCTTAAAGCTGTTACAGAAACATTATAGGCAAAATGTGTCTCATGATAAATATCTCATCTTTTTATTATTGGGAAAACATTCATCCAATTTGAAATATTTTTAAAAAGTTATACTGTAAACTTTTTTCTACTTGTCACTCTGGGTGTCTTCTCCTCAATGTAAATACCCTCCATTCCATGTGAGAGCAATTTGTTTATTCAATATCCTTGTCCAGAAATATCTTCACTGTCCAAGATGAACCTCTTGTACTGATTCTATAAATAAATTTTCTCAGTTTTCACAAACCACTGGGATTCATTGGGATGCCACATAATTTACAAATCATCCATTTCTTTTCTTTTCATAGCATTTCCTTTTTGTACTATTATTGTAAATAACTATCAAGTTTCAAACTTCAAGGTCATAAAAAGCAATATCCTCAAGTTTGTGTTTATGTTCAATGCAAAATACCTACATGTGCTTCAACTTCTCGTGCCAGATTGAATAGACCTTTGAAATGCATAGTAAACCTGGAAAAGCAACCCATGCATGTAATTTAATCCCTCAATAAAAGTAATGTTCCTTTCCATCTGGATATCCCTGCCTCCAAAAGACATCATTTAAAAATTAAGATTTTTTTCTCCCTCCTCCAAGTCATGTCCCTGCTGGTATTGAGTACTAAATACTAACCAAATTATCATAGCAGCTTCACTTCCCAAACCTGAACATGAAAGAACAAGGTGAATCTCTTTGACCCTTTGAATTTCATTGCCTTGACCACTCTGATGAATCTGCTTCAATAAAACTTCAACATTTTACCTCCTCCATCTCCCATAGTGTATACCACTAACCAAAGTGACAGTAGATTTATTTAGTCTATCACTTCTGCTCTGGTGTATATTTTTCAGCTTCAGTGTTTCTAGGGATATACTTCAAAGAAAATAATGAAAATTGCTTTCGAGGTGAGAGTAGTTCTGAAACAGACTTAAAAAAAAAGAAATCTCATTTATGGAACTCAAAAGAAATATGAGAGATGCCAGTTATAAATGTAGGTTTATATTCAAACTGGTGAGTATTCGAATTCTGAAATTCTTCAGAGACAGCAATGGTGTTTTCACAGAGATCCTCATTTAGAAAGGTGCCATAGGAAGAGGCCAGTGTGAGTTCTCAGCATGCCTGGGGGAAAATGCATGCAGTTATGGGGCTTTTTCATCTGTGCTAGAAATTTGTCAATACATTCTAACCAAATGCTTCATTAATTCCAAAGGTGTCAGGAATTTAATTTCTTTTGTATCTTTTATGGCTCAGATCAAATACTTTACTAATCATCACATGTGTTTCAGCAATTGAGGCATATTAAAATACTCTACAGGGCTCTCATTAATCTACATGTTGCGGCCCACTGTGCACTTGGCTGAAGGAATTTTGCATTGTATAGACCCATCTTTAAATTTTGATGATTTGGTTCAATATTGTTAGCAGAGAATTTGACTTAGGAAATGTATTGCCCATTAAAAGTGACATGCTAGTATGATTGGAATGTGTTTTGATTTAACAATCAAGTTTATAATTGTATACATTCCACTAATCATAAAGCTTTCTCTGCTGAAAGAGACTTTGACTCCTTGTGTGTTTATATTATAAAATAACTTTCTTTCTTTTATACTTTAAATTGATGCAAAATCTTCTTAAAGGTAAAATGGATAATATTTGAAGATCCTTTGGAATGTATATATATAGCATATATATATATCTATCATACCTCAAATCCTAAAGAAGTCTTCAGAAACTGACAGTTACAAAGAAAAAAAGCTTAAAATAAAATCCTCATAACAGACTTTAGAAGATTCTAAGTGCTACATTTATATGATCATTGGCTTTATTGACTATCTTCAATATACTGCCAAATAAATTCAGTAAATACACAATAACCAAAAAGAAGAAAAAATAGATTATTTGACTTTTTATTTTCCTAATCACACATCTATTATAATTTTGAATTTTCTCTAGTCATCTTAGTCTGGAGTTAACACAGCTTTAACCTTGTAGGTCAATCATCTGAAGGATGACCTTAATTGTATGCATACATATTTATTCAAGAGAGACTTTTTGAGCTCTCTACTATGTATTAATCATTTGGTTGAATGCATTGTCTTCAAGGCAGTGGTTGGACAATGCACAGAAGAAGCTGAGAAACAATTTATCAGAAGTCAGAGTATGAATTTTTCAGTACATTAAGTGCACTAAAAAGTTAGTACTTAAGCTGAGAAAAATTAACATCAGTACAGGGATACAGAGTGTATCCACTCTAGACTTTGAGTTTAGGTTAAGCTTTACTCTAATTTCAGCCCTGGAATCACAGAGTTATGTGAACCAGAGCAAGATTTTTAAGTCTCTGTATGCCATTTCCTTCTCTGTGCATTGAATCACTCATGTTGAGTTTATGGATTGTTGCAATGAGTTAAGGATAAAAGAGATACTGTGTATATAATGGTTCCAAATTGGGAAAGGAGTATATTGTCACTCTGCTAATTTAACTTATATGCAGAGTGCTGCTGCTGCTGCTGTTGCTAAATCACTTCTGTTGTGTCCAACAGTGTGACCCCATAGACTGTAGCCCACCAGGCCCCTCTGTCCCTGGGATTCTCCAGGCAAGAATACTGGAGTGGGTTGCCATTTCCTTCTCCATATATACAGAGTACATCATGAGAAATTCCTAGTTGGATGAAGCACAATCTGGAATCAAGATTGCTGGGAGAAATATTAATAACCTCAGATACACAGATGACACCACTCTTATGGCAGACAGGAAATAAAAACTAAAGAGCCTCTTGATTAAAGTGAAAGAAGAGAGTGAAATGGTTGGCTTAAAACTCAACATTCAAAAAACTAAGATCATGGCATCCAGTCCCATCACTTTGTGGGAAATAGAGGGGGAAACAATGGAAGCAGTGAAATGTTCTTTTCTTGGAGTCCAAAATCACTGCAGATGGTGACTGCAGCCATGAAATTAAAAGATGCTTCCTCCTTTGAAGAAAAGCTATGACAAACCTAGACAGCATAATAAAAAGCAGAGACATTACTTTGCCAACAAAGGTCAGTCTAGTCAAAGCTATTATTTTTCCAGTAGTCATATATGGACCATAAAGAAAGCTGAGCACTGAAGAATTGATCTTTTTGAACTGTGGTATTGAAGAAGACTCTTGAGAGTCCCTTGGGCTGCAAGGACATCAAACCAGTCCACCCTAAAGGAAGTCAGTCCTGAATATGTCCACACATAGGGAGGCCTGGTGTTCTGCAGTTCAAGGAACTGCAAAGAGTTGGAAGGACTGAGTGGCTGAAGAACAACAATGGTGGTTCAAGAACAGGGACATGGTGAGCTGACACAGACTTCAATCTGATTCTCTTGGGCTAATGTATAGAGAACAGGCAACAGTTTCTTTATCTTATCATTGGTTGTCTAATTCAAAGGTGACTAGAGATACACAACTAATCTAACACATCCACAGCACAAGATGCAGTACCTCTGGCTTCTTCAGGAATCCACATGGCCTAGGGCAGTTTTGTTAAGTGTCTTTCCTCTGTAAAGGTCCAGGAACATATGCTGCTAAGAAAAATGCTTTGCTGAGTCTGATGTGGCTTCTGGTAAATATTACAGTCCTTGGAGTTAACATATTCAGGCTGAGTTGTAGTTTAGTCTTGGAGGTGCTATATAAACCTTCATTGACAGGCATGTGATTTACTGCCCTTGGGACATAGTCTTGGACTTCTTGGATCTCAGTGCCTTTGTGAGGATTCCACTATGACCACTTCTGCTCCAGATACCCTGGGCAACCCCAAAAGGCTAGCTATCTCCACTTAGCTATAGGTAAGACAATTTCACCCTCTGAAGAAGGAGATTTATTCCACACTGAGAGACAAGGAAAAAAATGTGTTTCCTCTTGAAATGAACTGCAGCTCAGAAGGCCTAGTCTCACAATGGTTCATCCCCTTCCATTGGTTCTACTCCATATGTAGCAGGTGGCAAGAGTATATATGTACAGATTAAAAAAAAATAGTATATATGTACAGATTAATAATATCCATCTCCATACCATTCTTAAGCAAGTGTATATGACACTGCCTGTATCTTCTACAGAATAGTTTTGGATTCCACTCATTTTTCTAGCTATCTTCTTCAAATTTATCCATTTATTTTGTAATGTATATAGCTGTTGTTTAATCAATAAGTTGTGTCTGACACTTTTGCAACCCTATGGACTGTAGCCTGCCAGACTTCTCTGTCCATGGGATTTCCCAGGTAATAATATTGCAGTGGGTTGCCATTTCCTTCTTCAGGGGATCTTCCTGACCAATGGAACAAACTTGCATCTCCTGCACTGGCAAAGAGAAGCTGTACCACTGAGCCACCAGGGAAGTCCAATGTGCTTATATTCAATTATTTTCTGTTTCAGCTATCTGAATTCACACAATTACGAATACTATATGATTGAAGGTTTTGAGCAAAGATCTCACCAAATTTGCATTTAAGAAGTTTTGCACTTAGGACTGAACTGGAATTAAGTCAGGTTTATGACACCAGCAAAAAGGAAGCGGCATTTGGAAAGGGTGGAAAGGATTCATTATTGGATGATTGTATAATGATTTTCTCAAATAAATTTTATTGGATTTTAAACTTGGAAATGTTCTTTGCAGTCTATCATCAATCAAATCTGGTCAAAGGTGAGGCACCTGGTACAATGCATTGCACATTCAGGAGGCATGCACTTAAGGATTTTTTTGACATACGTATTGATTCACTGGATAACTAAAGATCTCAAATGTCACTGGTACACAGTTTGTGAAGCCATATCCATAAATGTATGATATAAAGGTCCCTCTGTGTTTGTGTGTGTGTGAGTGTGTGTGTGTGTGTATAGATAATCACTAATATCATGTTGTGGGAATAGAAGCATTTGAAAGGAAAAGAGTTTTCAAGGACTTAAGAATACTGACAGGTAAATCATTCAGTTCCTAAAAAGCAATATAAGACCATGAAGGCTGGAAATTTTCTTACCAAAAATATCCTAACATAATGCTCTTCATGGCTACAGCGGGAAATTTTTGTATACTAAAGAAAACGCATTTTTTATGCTTTCAGTATAAATGCTGACTGAATGTGATATTGCTATAAACTGGAGTTGTGTTTGCTCTTTTTTTCTGTAACACACCAGGGATGGTGAACAGAAGTGAGACCTTATTCTATGGGAATATTCAGGTTTATGGATTATATTTCATAACTGAATATAACTCTTTCTCAAAGAAACCATACCTAAGTATACATTGCTGAGAGTGATATTACTATGGTAAAATGTGTTTATGTATTCATTTCTTTATTTCTTTCTCTTTTTTATCAATGATATAATCCTTTGATATTGAAATAAAGTAGAGTGTTTTTTTTAATAATAAATAGCAGTGCTCCCAAGCCCACACCTCTAAGCTAACAATCTCTCTGTCCAAAGTCAATTTTGCATTCAAATATCTCTTATTGATTTATTCTTTTTTATTTCCTCTGTATAATTTCAACAGTAATTTGGTAGGATTATGTGACAAATTCCTCCCTTTTGATAATAATTCTCTCACTTTTTAAGTGAATTGTCAAAAATATCAGTATGTTAACTGTTCTTAGCAACTAAAGGTTTATGATTCATCCAAGACCTGATAACACACTAGCATGCTCTGAATCTATATTTCAGAAATGAAAATCTATAAAATATATTCTGTGTTCCTTAGTCACTTCCTTGTGGTACAACCCATATTCTCTCTCTCTCTCTCTCTCTCTCTACCTATCACCATCTGGCTATCTATCGATCTATCATATCTCTCTATATATGTAATCTCTGTGTGTCTCAGACATTCTCAGTGAACCTCTGTACCCCATGTACCATGTTCCATCTTACTTCCATGTCTTCACTTATAATTTTTTTCATCTGGGTATCCTCACATTTATTTCACTAAGCAACCAGTGTGCTTTAGACCCACAGCAGGTCCATTTCCATGGAATTTCATTTGGTTATGTAGATGTAATACAAACTTTGCTTTTTCTACATCTTTTAATAAGAGCATGAATAAAACCACATATTTATTATCACAATTACTCTTACGCACTCAATATTTAACACACATTACATACGCAGTTGAGTTCAGTCACTTAGTTGTGACCCCATAGACTGCAGCATGTGAAGCTTCCCTGTCCATCACCAACTCCCGGAGCCTGCTCAAACTCATGTCCATCAAGTTGGTAATGCCATCCAACCAGCTCATCCTCTGTTGTCCCTTTCTCCTCTTGCTCTCAATCTTTCCCAGCCTCAGGGTCTTTTCTAATGAGTTGGCTCTTCACATCAGGTGACCAAAGTATTGGAGCTTCAGCTTCAGCATCAGTCCTTCCAATGAATATTCAGGGTTGATCTCTTTTAGGGTTGATTAGTTTGATATCTTTGTAGTCCAAGGGTAGTCCAAGGGACTCTCAAGAGTCTTTTCCAACACCAGAGTTCAAAAGCATCAATTTTTCAGACCTTAGCTTTCTTTATGGTCCAACTCTCACATCCATAAATGCGTATTAGAAAAACCATGGCTTTAGCTATATAGATCTTTGTCAAAAAAGTGATGTCTCTGCTTTTTTTAAAAAAATTTTTCTTTACTTTATTGTGTTGGTTTTGCCATACATTGACATGAGTCTGCCATGGGTATACATATGTTCCCCTTTCAGAACCCCCTTCCCTCCTCCCTCTTGATTCCCTCCCCCTGGGTCATCTCGGTGCACCACCCTGAGCATCAAACCTGGGCTGGCGATTGATTTCACATATGATAATTAACATGTTTCAATGCCATTCTCCCATATCATCCCACCCTTGCCCTCTTCCACAGAGTCCACGAGACTGTTCTATACATCTGTGTCTCTTTTGCTGTCTCGCATGCAGAGTTCTCATTACCATCTTTCTAAATTCCATATATATGCATTAGTATACTGTATTTTGCTTTTCCTTCTGGCTTACTTCACTCTGGATAATAGGCTCCAGTTCCATCCACCTGAGTAGAACTGATTCAAATGAATTCTTTTTAATGGCTGAGTAATATTCCATTGTGTATATGTACCACAGCTTTCTTATCCATTCATCAGTTGATGGGCATCTAGGTTGCTTCCGTGTCCTGGCTATTGTAAACAATGTGGCAATGAGCATTGGGGTACACGTGGCTCTTTCAATTCTGGTTTCCTTGCTGTGTATGCCCAGCAGTGGGATTGCTGAGTCATATGGCAGTTCTATTTTCAGTTTTTTAAGGAATATCCACACTGTTCTCCATAGTGGCTGTACTAGTTTGCATTCCCACCAACAGTGTAAGAGGGTTCCCTTTTCTCCACATCCTTTCCAGCATTTATTGCTTGTAGACTTTTGGACGGCAGCCATTCTGACTGGTGTAAAGTGGTACCTCATTGTGGTTTTGATTTGCATTTCTCTGATAATGAATGATGTTGAGCATCTTTTCATGTGTTTGTTAGCCATTTTTATGTCTTCTTTGGAGAAATGTCTGTTTAGTTCTTTGGCCCACTTTGATGTCTCTGCTTTTGAATACACTATCTAGGTTTGCCATAGCTTTCTTTCCAAGGAGCAAGTATCTTATAATTTCATGGCTTCAGTCACCACCTGAAGTGATTTTGGAGCCTATGAAAAGAAATTCTGTCACTGTTTCCATTGTTTCCCCATCTATTTGCCATGAAGTGATGTAACCAGATGTCACTGTCTTAGTTTTTGAATGTTGAATTTTAAGCCAGCTTTTTCCCTCTGTTCTTTCACTTTCATCAAGAGGCTTTTTAGTTACTCTTTGCTTTCTGCCATAAAGATGATGCCATCTGCATATCTGAAGTTATTGATATTTTGCCCAGAAATCTTGATTCTGGCTTGTTCTGGAATGGTGAATCACCATTGCTGAGTACTAATTCTGCCATGGGTGTATCTGTAAAGCAACCATCCAATCATTCTTTGAGAAATTGTTTAGAATTTTTTTTTTTTTTTTTTTTTGTGGGTGGGGATTCTCCTGACTGCATTTCAGGTAACCAGTATGCCAGTATGTCTAATCAGTATATCATCACTTGTATTTTACTACCTAGCTGACAGTAATATTTGAGAGTGACATAGGCTGTGAATCACAAATACCTCATTTTCTTTATTATTATTTTTTTTTATTGACAGTCAAAGCCCCAGTGTTATGAGCCTGTTTGTTTAAGTCAAGAGGGGTCTGCTTCTGTTGAAAGATACGGGGAGTAATTTTTACCCACCAATACTATACATAATTGGGAAGAAATTCCCAACAAGGAGGAGCAGCTAATTCAATCCCTGGGTCAGGAAAATCCCCTGTAGAGGGGAATGGCTACCGAGTCCAGTATTCTTGTCTGGAGAATTCCATGGACAGAGGAGCCTGGTGGACTACACTCCATGAGGTCACAGAGAATCGAACATGACTGAATAACATCAATATTCTGGGTACATATACCATAAATAGCTGTTGCTTTATTTAGCAAAATAAATGTCTCTCAAAACACTCTCTCTAGCTCATAGAATCAAAAGACATGAGGGCATTGTTTTTTCTCAAAGAGTTGTAAACTTCTAACTATTATTTACATTTCATTTTATGGTTAAGGCCATCTAAAGCTCACTATCAGACTATAGAATTGACTATATTTTATAATACTATACTTAATGAAAATTATTGGATGGTGATACTTTCCATCTTCAAGTAATGTCTTTAATATTTTTCTGATCATATCATTTAAGTTTCCTTTTAAAAATAGCAGTTAAATCTCATTTGTGAGAAAATGTTATCCACTTTAATAAACTTGAAGCAAGTAATGAATGGAGATTCCTTCTAAATTAGTAGGAGGATTGGAACCAGGAAACAGATATTTCCTACCCAGCAAACAGTCAAGTAGAGTATGAACACGATGAAGTCAATATGGAAGTGAGGATATCACTAGTTTTGATGCAAAGACACTAGGGCCAAAACAGACACTTTGGGAACCTTGAGGACTAGCATTCAATATTGAATGGCCTATCAATAAAAGTAATTCATACAAATTCTACTATAGAAAAGGCCATGACTGCATAATAATATTTCAAGTTCCAAAGGTGCATTCCAAGTTTGGGACTGAATGAACAAAGATATCTAAAATGAGAATCTTTTTTTTTTTTTAAATATCTATTACTGTGATATATTTTTAGCCATTCCATTTTCAAGGAAGGAACTTTTGTAAAGTTCTGATGTTTATAGCCTAGACCTTGGTAGATTCAATAATTTTAAAAAGACTTCTGAAAAGGAGTTGGTTGCTCAGTTTTATGTTATCTAAAAAGTCCCTGTCTACCTCTATTATTCCAGTAATTTTCTTCTGCTTTGTAACATAGCTGTTAAAATTCTGACCCAATGATATTTCCTTGCTATTTCTCTTCCATTAAATGAGCACTGCAATACTGGCTTTGCAGAGTTTTGTAGAAATCAATTTTTATGCACACAGCTCACTGTCTTGTGCTTATTAGGGGTCTGTGATACTATGTCTATCCTCCTTTCCCCTGCTTTATTATATTATGCAGAAAAATCATATACTGTCCAGTATAAAAGTGTAAATAGTGTTTGACTGATTGGAGGAATTTCAAGCTGTCCCAAAGCCTAACTTTCATTACTAAGGAAACTGAGGCCCAAAATTATAACCTGATAGGCATAAAATGACTGGATACATGATTTTATGACATCTAAAAATAATGATTTTAATTTATAAATTAATAACATTTTTAAAGCATAGGAGCATAATAACTGCTTATTAAGAATTTTTAGGAGATAACCAAGATGGCAACATAGAAAGACCTTGAACTCAAATCCTCCAAAAGGTATATCAAAATTAACTACTTACAGAGATACTGTTTTTGAGAATAACCTGAAGACTAGCAGGAACGATTTTACACAACATAAGACAAAAAGAAGAAGCCACAAAATGGGTAGGAAGAGCAGAGACACAGTATAGTCAGGACTGACATTTCTGAGTTGACAAACCCCAAACAGGTATGATAATCACAATTATTGAGGTTATCTCCATGGAATAAAGGAACTGAGTCCGACATGGAGCTCCTCAGCCTAGGGGTCCTACACTGGGAAGATGAGCCCCTAAGAAGTTTGACTTTGAACCAGCAGAGCTTATATTCAGAAGAGGTAAAAGATGATAAGAAACAGAGACTTCATATTCAGAGAGTACTTGAACAAATCTCACATACGCTGAGTTCTAGAGTAGAGATAATAGTGAAAGGAACTTAGGTCAGGTCTGCTTGTGGATCTTGGAGAACCCCCTAAAGAGAAAGCAGACAGCTAAGACTCTCCCAGGGATATAGATGCTGGCAGCTGTCACTTTTCAAAGCCTATTCTACTGCAATAATAATGATGCTGCCAATTACTATTATTTAATCCTCCTTCTAGCCCATTAGAGCCAGGGAATCAGCCCTACTCACCAACAGTTTGGCACCAAGTCTAAAATTCCATGAACATGCAGACAGTACAGAAAGAATCTGGCCCCTCCATTCAGTGGGTCAGCACCAACCCAAGTTCCCCTTGCATTGTACAACAGAATAATGCTGGGACTCAGCCCCATCCTCTGGCTGGACAGCACCAACCCCAAGACTCCTCCCCTCATGAAAAGAGGCCCACACAGACAGCCATTCAGGAAGTCTATATTGCCATCTAGCTGGCCTGCAGCCACCACCTGGCACAGCCTCACAGACAAGTTGCCCAAAGACTAGCCCCACCTACTAGTGTGCCCTCAGCAGTCAGCCCCACCAGAACAGACTAACACAGCACACAGAGGGGGAGCATGTAGTTTTCCTAGTCAGAGAGGAGCTACTACTAGGTGCCATAGAAAAGCTTCTATCTAAGTCCACTTCCCCATGACTGGGAAATGTTACTGACCTACCTAACACATTGGAATAAACAAATTGGGCAAAGTGAGGAAACAGAGGTACATTTCAAACAAAAATCAAACATAACATTAGAAAAAGAACTAAAGGAAGTAGAGATAAGCAATCTATACAATAAAGAGTTCAAGATGTGATTATAAAGACTCTCACTAAACTTGGGAGAAGAATAGATGAACACTGTAAGAAATTTAGAAGAGTTAGAAAATATGAAGAACTACCAATCAGAGGTAAAAATATAGTAACTGAAATTAAAAATGCACTAGTGGGATCAAAAATAGATTAGATGATACAGAAAAACAAATCAGTGAATTGGAGGACAAAGTAATGGAAATCACCAAACGGAACATACACAAAAAATTTAAAATGAGAATATATTTTAAATTTAAATAGGAGGCCTATAGGGCAATACCTACTGTATTACCATTTGCATTATAGGGATTCTAGCAGGAGAAGAAAAGGAGAAAAGGGCACAGAACTTATTGAAGAAACAGTAGCTGAAAGCTTCTCTAATCTGGGGAAGGAAACTGGCATCCAGGTCCAGGAAGCACAGAGAGTCCCAAACAAGATGAAACCTAAGAAGTTTACACCAAACACATCAAAATTAAAATGGCAAATCTTAAAGATAAAAGGAAAATCAAATGCAGCAAAGAAACGAACTGGTTATGTTAAATACATATGCATACATGTACACATATGTGCATTAAATACATATACACTAGTTATGTTAAACACATACACACAGACACAAACCTTCCATAATAATATAAACTAACTTTTTAGCAGAAATAATGAATGTCAGAGTGGCAGGACATATTCAAAGTGATGAAAGAAAAAAATAACATTAAATAAAGTATATTCTACCCAGAAAGTTTATCATTCAGAACTGAAGGAGAGATAAAGAATTTTAAGACAAGCTAAAGCTAAAAGAGTTCAACAATACTAAACTAGCTTTAAAAAAATATTCAAGGGGCTTAACACAAATATGATGGGTACTTAGCAGAAAAGGCCATCAATAGAAATGTGAAAATTAAGAAAGAAAAATTCTCATTGGTAAAGGAAAATATAAGTAAAGTTATTATATCAACCACTTATAAAGCTATTCAGAAACTTAAAAGACAAAACGGATAAAATCATCTATGTCTCTAATAGGTAGTTAGAAATAAGCACATAAAACTATAAAATACAATGTCAAAAACATTAAATGTGGAGTAAGAGTTAAATTTGCAGGGTTGTTAGAATGCTGTCAACCATAACAGCTCATCAACTAATTGCTGCACAATTAAATATGTGCGTTTCCCTTCATGCTTTTCAACTAGCAACCAAAACCTTGTTAAACTATTTTTATCTGCCTTGAACAAGATTCAGTATCTTTATGTTTCAATCTCTTCATCTGCACCTTTTAAACAGATTTAGTATAATTTCAGCAGGTGGTTAGGAGTTCTTTTTAATGAGCTGTTTTAAAACCCTACTGCTTGCTATAGAGCGCTGTGCTCAGCCTGACGGTCTTCTTTCTCCCATGTAAGCCTCATTATGCTGAGAGATTTGCTGTCATTAAAGAAAGACTGGCAGAAGAGTTAAGAGCTGAGCTGAAAAGGAATGCAACTCGAGGAACCATTTCTTAAATAGCATCAAAAAAGAAAATTTTTTTGAGACTAGATATTATTTTAGCATATGAACACATCTGATATTAACTAGCTCTTCTAGGGCTCATTTCTGTCTCTTCTGCTCACTGTTCCAAAGTAATCAGCACTGTCTTGTGTCCAAGAGACATGTACAGGGTATCTGATTGAAATTTTATCGTGGATATTTTTCCTTATGCATTATTTTTTAAAAGGGAGGGAAGTCACAGATAAATTTAGGGTAATGCATTAACTTTGTAAAGTCAGGAGTGAAATACTGATTTATATAGGAAATAAATGAAGAGACAATCACATCACTAAAACCAAAGGAGGAGGAAATCTCCATACTAGAATGGTCAGTTTTATTAAAAAAGAAAATTCTTTAGATCTGGCTTTAAAGAATGGATAGAAAACTTACAAGAGGCTTGGCTGAAACAATGCAAATTCCTATACTTTTACATTTAAGAATCAAAAAAGATTCACCTCACAAAATAAAATGCCAAAAACACATAAATATTTCTTTCATGAATTAACATGCTCTATCACTGCACTTCAGTGGTAAATATGTCAAAGATATGCTTATTATTGTCCCTTGCTGAAGAGTGACTTCCTGGGGTCTGTCAATGGTTTGGCTGGTGGAGAATGAAGATGAAATGGTTATGGCATATTATAAACTGTAAAGAGTCTATGGTTACACCTGAGGAGCCTGTGGGTGAACAGCATCACCCTTAATCAATGGAAATCAATGTAGAACTGTTCAATGTCTTCATCTATTAAACATGCCATAATTTACTTTTGAAGGATGATTGTATTAATCTGTTAATTTTTCTTTCCTATGCAATTCTATTTCATTCTGCCAGATAATTCAGTTCAGTTCATTTCAGTCGCTCAGTTGTGTCCAACTCTTTGTGATCCCATGGACTGAAGCACGCCAGACTTCCTTGTTCATCACCAGCTCCCGGAGCTTACTCAATCTCATTTCCATTGTGTCTGTGATGCCATCCAACCACCTCATCTTCTGTCATCCCTTTCATCTCCCATCTTCAATCTTTCCCAACATCAGGGTCTTTTCCATTGAGTCAGTTCTTCCCATCAGGCGGCCAATGTATTGGAGTTTCAGCTTCAGCATCAGTTCTTCCAATGAATATTCAGGACTGATTTCCTTTAGGATGGACTGCTTGAATCTCCTTGCTGTCCAAGGGACTCTCAAGAGTCTTCTCCAACACCACAGTTCAAAAGCATCAATTATTTGGTGCTCAGCTTTCTTTATAGTTCAACTCTCACATCCAAACATGACTACTGGAAAAATCATAGCCTTGACTAGACAGACCTTTGTTGGTAAAGTAATGCCTCTGCTTTTTAATATGCTGTCTAGGTTGGTCATCGTTCTTCTTCCAAGGAGCAAGTGCCTTTTTAATTTCATGGCTGCCATCACCATCTGCAGTGATTTGGGAACCCCTCAAAATAAAGTCTCTCACTGTTTCCACAGTTTCCCCATCTATTTGCCTTGAAGTGGTGGAACAAAATGACATAATCTTAGTTCTCTCAATGTTGAGTTTTTAGAGCTTTTTCACTCTCCTCTTTCACTTTCATCAAGAGGCTCTTATAGTTCTTTCTGCCATAAAGGTGGCATCATCTGCTTCTCTGTGATTATTGATGTTTCTCCCAGCAATCTTGATTCCAGCTTGTGCTTCATCCAGCCTGGAATTTCACATGATGTACTTTTCATATAAGTTAAATAAGCAAGGTGACAATATATACCCTTGATGTACTCCTTTCCCAATTTGAAAGCAATCCATTGTTCCATGTTCAGTTCTAATTTTTGCTTATTAACCTGCATACAGATTTATCAGGGTACAGGTCAGGTGGCTTGGATTCCCATCTCTTGAAGAATTTTCCACCATTTGTTGTGATCCACACAGTCAAAGGCTTTGGCATAGTGTTGTGCCCTGGTTGTGATCTCCACAAATCACCAGGAGGCCATACACCGATGCAAGCGCAAGAGGGAATTTATTGCAGACCCGGGTCTGGACCTCACACACACACACACCAACACAGCGGAGTGAGGGCAGCGGCCCAAAGCCGCATGATACAAGGCTTTTAAAAGGAGGAGACAAAGGGAAAATGGCTGCAGGTGGGGTGCAATATCTTGGCGCTCTGTGATTGGTCAGGACAGGAGGGGAGGTTAGGGGCTTTATGCGCGCTAGCCCCTGATAGGTATATTTAACTGCAAGAAGTTCCCTGACTGGCATATCTTTGGCACACTATGATTGGTCGTGTCTAGAGTGATGACAAGGGGGGAGGGCTGGACTATGCCATGGTTTTTCAGGAGACTGGGTGTTGTTTTTATCACCAGATGGCAGCTCTTTCTATAATGGAGTCGCCCAGGCTCCATAATAGTCAATAAAGTAGATGTTTTTCTGTAATTCTCTTACTTTTTCAATGATCCAGCAGATGTTGGCAATATGATCTCTGGTTTCTCTGTCTTTTCTAAATCCACCTTGAACATCTGGAGGTTCATGGTTCTCATACTCTTGAAGCCTGGTGAGGAGAATTACTTTGCTAGCTTGTGAGATGAGTGCAATTGTGTGCTAGTTTGAACATTCTTTGGCATTGTCTTTCTTTGGGATTCTAATTAAAACTGACTTTTTCCAATCCTGTGGCCACTGCTGAGTTTTCCCAGCAAGGCATATTGAGTGCAGCACTTTCACAGCATTATATTTTAGGATTTGAAATAGCTCAACTGGAATTTCATCATCTCCACTAGCTTTACTCAAAGTGATGCTTCCTAAGGCTCATTTGACTTCACATTTAATGCTATCTGGCTCTAGGTGAGTGATCACACCATTGTGGTTATCTCAATCAGGAAGACATTCTTTGTATAATTCTTCTGTGTATTCTTGTCACCTCTTCTTAATATCTTCTGCTTCTGTTAGATCCATAACATTTCTGTCCTTTATTCTGCTCATCTTTGCATGAAATGTTCCCTTGGTATCTCTAATATTCTTGAAGAGATCTCTAGTCCTTCCCATTCATTGTTTCCCCTTATTTATTTGCATTGATTGCTGAGGAAGGCTTTCTTATTTCTCCTTGCTATTCTTTGGAACTCTGCATTCAAACAGGTATATCTTTCCCTTTCTCCTTTGCTTTTCACTTCTCTTCTTTTCAGAGTTATTTGTAAGGCCTCGTCAGACAACCATTTTGCCCTTTTGCGTTTCTTTTTCTTGGGGATGGTCTTGATCCCTGTCTCCTGTACAATGTCACAAACTTCCATCCATAGTTCATCAGGCACTCTATCAGATCTAATCCCTTGAATCTATTTGTCCCTTCCAGTATATAAGCATACAGGATTTGATTTAGGTCATACCTGAATAGTCTAGTGGTTTCCCCTACTTTCTTCAATTTAAGTCTGAATTTGGCAATAATGAGTTCATGATTTGAGCCACAGTCAGCTCCTTTGGCTTATATTTAGCAGACAATATTATTTTTATAATGTGCACATTGACATCTTGGAGAAAAACTTAGATATCTTATAAAAATGGAGAAATTAAGCAGAATGATGACATACCATCTCAAAGGTTTATCATAAACCAATGGAGAAGATTTAGATAAAGATAACATCATGCCATGAAAAAAGTAACAATATAAAATGAAAGTAAGGGCTAATAGTTTTTTATGAAAGTGATTGCACTCAGGTATATTAAAAATTCTAGATTGGTAATAGCACCAAATTAAAAAAAAAAGAATTTAAATCATTCCTGGTTATTTATAGTATTTTCCATATGTGTTTATAAATATTTGTTAACTTAGAATTGAGAAATAATTGTTTTCATCCAAAAGATAAAAAACATGTTTCTGATTTTTAAGAAAATATAAATTCATTTTTATGACTTATGACATAAGGACCTTATGGCATCCAATTCTTGAGTTCAGATTTACTTACTTTATTTTTAAAAATGTTTGCTTGTTTTGTGTATGTATATTTGATTTTTATGTGGCTTGGTTTCAATTTTGATGTTGCTGTTTTTGTTTTTATCCAACATTGTTGTTGTTGTTGATTCTGATAGGATTGTATTTTTTTTTAATCAGTGACTTTCACGAGTCACCAAATCATTCTTGTAAGCAAATATTCTAAGTTATTCTTATACCTATTTAGTAATACCATAAAGTTTTACCTATGAATTAGATGTTAAAACTTTTATTTCCCCAAGCAAAACAACTAATTGTTCTACCAAATTTCTTTACAAAGAACAAAACTGAGAATCTGATTCATTGCCCAACTCTCTCCTTTCTCTCTTAGTGCAAAATTCATCCAAATCTTGTTTCTTATTAAGGCTAAATAATATAGAAATATGAAGAGAATGTAAGGATGTTGATAATAGTAATGACATCAACTAATATTATTTGCATAATCTCTTCATGTGCTGTGTTATGTTTAACTCAATGGTGTCTGACACTTTGCAACCCCATAGACTGTAGACTGGGATTCTCTGCCCATGGGGACTCTCTAGGCCAGAACACTGGAGTGGGTTGCCATACCCTCCTCCAGGGGATTTTCCTGACCCAGGGATTGAACCCAGGTCTCCCGCGTAGAAGGTGGATTCCTTACCACCTGAGCCACCAGGGAAGCCCACGAATACTGGAGTGGGTATCGTTTCTCTTCTCTAGGGGATCTTCCTAACCCAGGAATCACACTGGAGTCTCCTTCATTGCAGGCAGATTCTTTATCAGCTGAGCTATCAAGGAAGCCTGTAATCTCTCTATGCCAAGTACTTTATATATGTTATATTAGTTATTGCTGTTATTCTCTCTATTTTGAAAGGAAAAAACATGCTTTTCATGGACATCATATCTGCATGTTTAGCATGTCTAGATCTTGAGAGAGAACTCCACTTATGTCTCTGACCTCACTACTAGAAAGTTCAAGAAGACACTTCAATGTCTCATTTCTAATTCATTGCTTTATTTTCTTACTATTTCTCATTTCTTCATTCAGCCAATCCATCCTTTAGGAACTGAAGGTATGAAAAATGACAATTTTAAAAAAAGGAAAATGGCCGCCTCATTGAATTTATGTTGTATGAGAAGAAAAATAAGTAAAACATTTAATATCTCAGAGATATAACTTTAAAGTGAGAAATATATAGCAGGGAAGTGGTGGTAGAGAATGATGATATATGGGATTTTAAATAAGGTAATTAGGATAAGGCATGCTGAGAAAGTGAAGTGCAGCAAAGATCTGAAAGAGGTGAGATAATGAGCCTGAGCCATATTACTGGGGAAAGGTCATTATATAGTCAGTGAAACAGCAAACTCAAATGTCCTGATGCAAAGTTCATCCAGTATAAGTCAGCATTTCCTGGTGAAGCCTTAAGAGAAGTGATGCTGGATGAAGAGAGAATGTGACAGGAAATGGAGGCACTGATATTTCAGGGGCCAGTTTAGAGACACAAAAGCCATTAGAAGGATTTTATCTTTTATTAGCATTTGGAAGGGACTCTTGGTCGTTTTCATCCAGAGAAGGAGTGGAATCTGGTATTATGGAGGGAACAGATCACATAGGGAAGTGACAGAGCAGGGAAGTGGCAGAGTGGGTGATTTTAGGATACTTAAACTGATAATCCATTAGAGAGATTACGGTGACTTGTTTCAGGAGAGCAGCAGAGAAGTGGTAGGTTCTGGATATATTTTGAAGGAGGAATCAAAATGATTACTGAGAAATCAGATGTAGGATATAATAGAAAGAATGGAATACAAAAAGACTAAGGTTTTTGTGCTGAGCACGTATAGCAATGTATGTGTAAATTATTTAGTAGTTTTTATTAGTTACCCATCACTTAAATTATCCCCAAGCTTAGTGGCTTAAAATAGCACATGTTTATTATCTTGCAGTTGTTTCTGGGATCACTTATCTGGGTAGGGCTTAGCTGGGTCCTCTACTTGAAGGCCTCTGGCTGCAGTCTTGGTCTGAGATAGAGCTGTGATTTCAGCACCAGGCTCAAATGGGAAAGGATCTGCTTCTAAGCTCATATATGTGGCTATAAACAAGATTTAATTTCTTGCAGTTGGATTGGAGACTGTTGCTTGCAGACTCTTGGATGAAAGCCATCTTTACTTCCTTCTCATGTGTATCTCTCCAACAAGACAACCTGCTTTATCAAAGCAAGCAATAGAGTCAGTAGATGAGAGTTTTTGGTAACTTAATCACAAGGGGATCCTTCTAACCATACTCTTTAACCTAGAATCAAATTACTCACTATGAAGTGATTATATATGGCCATAAATATCAGGAGAATATTGGGGGAAAGAATATTCAGATGTCTTCCCACTAACAGGATGTTCTTTCATATCTATTACTTTTTATATGTTACTCACAATAACCCTCTATATTGATCATTGTTTCCCATGTTTTAAAGATAAAGACAAGATCCCAAGATTTAAGTAAGTCATCTAGAGTCATAAGACCACTAAAAGACAAAATCTGGCTTCAACTCCAAGGGCTAACTTCATTTCCTCTGAAAAGATATCTCATTTTCCAAGCTTGGCTGAGTGACTACCCAAGATATGTTGTATGTTTAAGAGCCATAAGGAATACAGATAAGTTATAGTTCTCTAATGCTTGACCTGTGGCATCCTTGAATTTTATTCTTTTGATTTTTAGCTACCTTCAACTTTTCTCACTAGAAAATTAATAATGGAAAGGAGCCCTGAGTGATTCATAATCTATTTCTAGAAACATTATGGAATACTAAAGAACTGGTCTTTCAATGTGTTTGATTGAAATACTATTATGAGCCCCAAGAATTTATCATCTGATTAGTGGAGATAAGATATCAGAAAGGAACATTCAGACAATTGAAAAATTCTGCTGATTGCTACACTCGCTATAGTTCCAAAGATGAAATAGACATAAAGAGTAATTTAATAATGCCCACAATATGTTGTACAAGTAAATCCTGTGTTCAATTTACTGTTAAAAAGAAAGAGACTTTCACTAGCCACTGATGCAGTACTCTCTGAACAACTAACTTCTTCTGAGGCTAATACGTGTTGCCACTGGAAGCCAAGGAAATCCAGAAAAATAACTTATATATCTAACTATGGGCCTTCTGAGCAGAATAGTTCTGCTTAGGTTTTTTCAATATGTCTTCTCCCTTCTGCTTCACCCTAAGAAGTAATTTAGATTCTTTCTTCTCTTTTGTATCCAAGTGTTTCATGAGAATAGTGAAGAGATTTTAAACACGAGATTTCTCAAAGGCCTCTTAAAGGAAATGGTAGAAACAAGGGTCTAAGAAAACTATAGAAACCCCTAAATTGCAGTCAAGTATACATGCCCTTGGTATTATCTGAACCTCTTCTGATCATTGATGTGGAATAATTGAAGTTGATTGTGTTTGCTGCGGGCCCCTTCTCAATTGTAATCCTTCACTTAAGCAAATAGAAACAAAGTTAAAAGACCAATTGGATTTTTGCTGTAAAAATTCTCTTTAAATCCATCTATCTATCTATATTCCCACAATATTAAATGTCTGTATCTGGTTCTACATTCAAATGCTGCTGAATATTTTGAATGTTTCTGAACTCTGTTCATTTTCCAGCTGTGCTTTCCTCTAACAGAAATGAATGTGTAGCCATGACCAATGTCAAAGACTCAGTTTAAGTTACCAGCATGGTTTAAAGTAAATCTCTGCGGAAAATTTAAAATTATATATATACATACATACATACATACATATATATATATATATATATATACACACACACACACACACACATATCCTGTCTACCATTTGAATTAGCAAAGCTAAATATGAAGAGGAAACATGAGTATAATGAAATAAATGACTTAAAAGCAGTCCTTAATTGAAAGGCTTCTGAAAGTGATTTTTATCTTTTGATCTAAAAAATATTTCAACAAATGACAGATTTCTTTATAAAAATGCCCCTGATAGGGCAAACAAAGTTAAATTAATAATATTTATTGCCATGACATTAAGGTGCCCAGATTAATTAGAAGATATGTTTGATCACAAAAAACTATCACTTTTCTCTTTTTTATGATAAACTTAAATATGTACTTGATAAAGGATAGCAAAGAGGGAAAAGATATTATGCATGGCATTTTTGAAGGTTTTACAAAGACAACTGTAATTAAATATTTATTAGGATATTCTTTATATTTTCTTATTTCTTCTGTACAACCAGTATGATTTTGGCTAAAAAACAAAACCATTGTTAAAGTTACATAATTGAATGTGATAATGGAATTGTATTTATTAAATCAAATAATAAAGTTGACTCCTCTTTTGATAGTCACGTGGATATAAGTTCCACATGTATAAATTAAAGTCAATTACTTTGGAATGGGGAGAGATAGAGGTTGGTGGGAGAAGTTAATGAATATAAATATTCAATAGGAAGTTTACCATGAAATCATCCTGGAGGATAATTTACTGACCAACTCATCTACTCTGGTAGCTTCCAAGCACAGAACAAAATATAATAGTTAACATATACATAGGTGTGGTAGAAATGATCATGATGTTGTGATTGCTGTTAACAAGTGTTATTGTTTAAAAAATAGCAGGATTCTTTAAAGGCACAGTCAGTTCCTCACAGTTATTTATAAAACCATGTAACCATAGTAGGCTAAGACAGGAGAAGGAGTTCTGACATTATAGGCTAACACATGCATCTGATTAAGGACATCAGAACTTGTCCAAAGACATAAGGCAGTTACTATCAATAATGTTGATTATGTATTCAAATATTTTCCTTCAGACTCTGCCAAGTGATGATGTCTTTTCTTAGCTCATCTTTATAGGAAAAACTACTGTCTTCTCTATTCAAAACTATACATAAAATCAATAAATCTTCATGAGCAAATTAAAAAAACAAAAAACACTGCAATGCCATTTACACTAGCATCCAAAAGGTGAAATATTAAGCTATAAATATACCAAACTTTGTATAATATTAATATAAAGGAAGCTATAAAATTCAAAGGAAATATATTAAAGAACTAAACAAATGAAGAAATGTTTCATGTTCTTGGATAGAAAGAGCAGATATTGTCACGATGCCAGTTCTTCCCAACTTGATCTGTAATTCTATAAAATTTCAATCAAGATCCAAAAAAATGTTGTGGATATCAATAAACTAGTGCTAAATGTTATATGAAAAGTAAAAATCCAAAATAGCCAATGAAACATTAAAAAAAAAATAATAAATTTGGAGGACTAGCTCTACTCAAATTCTTCTAAAGCTTCCATATCAAGACAATGTGGGTTAGAGCAAAGCAAAAATTAACTAACAGACAAACAGAAGAAAATCAATGGGACAAAATATAGAGCCATTAAAATGTATTGAACAATCAGTGACAGAGGGAAATGTAATTCAATGAAGAAACTGTAGTTTGTTTGTTTGTTTTCCAAGAAAGGTACTGGAACAACTGAATATCACATGTAAAACAAAACTTGAAAAGCAACATTGACATAGACTTTACACACTTTACAAAAATTAACTCAATTTTTAGACTTATTGCAAAATGTGAAACTAAAAATCTCCTAGAACATAACAGAGAAAAAAATCTCTGATACTCCTTTTAAAGATGATTTTTACATATAATATCAAAGGAATAATATATGAAAGAAATCTAAATATGTTGGATATCATTAAAGTTAAAATTTTCTAACATGCAAAAGACACTGACAAAAAGTGAAAAGACAAGCCACAGAAAAAGAGAAATATTTGCAAAAGATATATCAAATAAAGGGCCATTTTCCAAAATGTACAAATGATGTACAAATCTCAACAGTAAGGAAACAACCTACTAGCAATCAGAAAGTCAAGCACTCTAAAATAATTATACATCATAATCCAGTGAGATTTATTCCAAGGATGCAAAAATGATTCAACATCCACAAATCAATCAATAAGATGCATCATAATAACAAAATGAAAGATTAAACCATATAATCATCTAATTGTTCAGTTCAGTTCGGTCGTTCAGTTGTGTCTATTTGTGATACCATGGACTGCAGTACACCAGGGTTCTCTGTAAATCACCAACTCCCAGAGCTTGCTCAAACTGAAATCCATTGAGTTGTGGATGCCATTCAACCATCTCATCCTCTGATGTCCCCTTCTCCTTCTGCCTTCAATTTTTCCCAGCATCAGGTTCTTTTCCAATGAGTCAGCTCTTCGCATCAGGTGGCCAAAGTATTGGAGTTTCAGCATCAGTCCTTCCAATGAATATTCAGGGTCAAACTCCTTGAGGATTGACTGGTTGGATCTCCTTGCAGTCCAACGGACTCTCAAGAGTCTTCTCCAATACCACAGTTCAAAAGCATCAATTCTTCAGGGCTCAACTTTCTTTATGATGCAACTGTAACATCCATACATGACTACGGGAAAAACCCTAGCTTTGACTAGATGGACCTTTGTCAGCAAAATAATGTTTCTGTTTTTTAATGTGCTATCTAGGTTTGTCATAGGTTTTCTTTAATTATATATTAATTAATATGTATTATATATATTAATATATATTAATTCAATATATATTATATTAATATATACTAATAATCTAATGGGACTTCTCTCATAGCTCAGTCAGTAAAAAATCTGCCTGCAATGCAGGAGTCTCAGGTTCAATTCCTGGGTTGGTAAGATCACCTGGAGAAGGAAATGACAACCCACTCCAATATTCTTGCCTGGAGAATCCCATGGACAGAAGAGCCTGGCAGGCTACAGACCTGAATTCTCAAGAGTCGGACACAACTTTGTGATTAAACCACCATCAATCATCTAATAGATAAGGAAAAAGTCATTGCACAATTTAACATCCATGTATGATTTAAAAGAAAAATAGCTCAACAAAGTGAGTATAGAGAGAAATGTTCAATCTAATAAAGCCCATATATGACAAGGAGAGTTACCATCATATGCAATGGTAAAAACCTGAGACTTGTCCTCTAGGATCAAGGACAAGACAAAGGTGTCCGCTTTCACCTTTTTATTTAAAATAACATTAGAAATCCTAGTCAGAGCTATTAGGCCAAAAAAAAAAAAAAGAGTCATCTAAATTAGAAAGTAAGAAGAAAACAGTAACTATTTGCAATTGTCATAATATTTTTTATAGAAAACCCTAAAGAATCCACCAAAAAACTGTTAGAATTAACAAATAAATTCAAAATAGATGCAGGATACAAAATCAATATACTGAAATCCATTGCATTTCTAATGACAAGCTATTATAAAGATAGATTAGTGCATTAAAATTAAATTCGCAATTGTATTAAAAAGAAAAAAATGCCTAAAAATAAATTTAACCAGAATTTGAAAGACTCATGTAATGAAAGGTATAAGATATTAATGGAAGAATTTAAAAAAGATGTGAAACATGTTCCCTGTTCATTGATGGAAAAGTTAAGAGTGTTAAAATGCTCATATTGCCTAAAGCAATCTACAGATTAAATGCAATAAATGTTAAAATTTAAAGAAAACACATTTTAAGCAGGAAAATAACAAAAAGTGCTTAGTGGGCTGCAATCCATGCACACAACTAAGTGACTATCACTTTGGCTTTCTTTATGAAAACACAAAGACTACAAATAGCTCAAGCAATCTTCAGAAAGAACAAAGCTAGAGACATCATGTTTTCTGATTTCAAGTTATATTACTAAGCTCAGGCAATCAAAACAGTATGATATTTCTATGAAAGAGGCACATGTATCAATGAAACATAAAGAGAGTCTAGAAATAAACTCAAGCATATTTTGTTAGTTGATTTATGACAAAGGAGCTAAGAATACACAAGGAAGAAAGGATAGCTTCCTCAGTAAATTATGATGGGAAAGTTGATTTTGAAAAATAATAAATTTGAACTACTATCTAACACCATACACAAAGCTAACTCAAAATGGATTAAAGACATAAGACTATAAAACTTCTAGAAGGAAACACAGGTAATGAGCTCTTTGACATTAGTCTTGGCATTGAGATTTTTGGATTTGAGACCTAAACCAAAGCCAATACAAGCAACAATAAATTAGTAGGACTGCATCAAGCTACAGAACTTATACAAAGAAAAGATAATCATCAACAAAATAAAAATCAGTTCAGTTCAGTCACTCAGTCTTGTCCGACTCTCTGCGACCCCATGAATTGCAGCACGCCAGGCCTCCCTATCCATCACCAGCTCCCAGAGTCTACCCAAACCCATGTCCATCGAGTCAGTGATGCCATCAGCCAACTCATCCTCTGTCTTCCCCTTCTCCTCCTGCCCCCAATCCTTCTCAGCATTAGGGTCTTTTCCAGTGAGACAACTCTTCGCACGACGTGGCCAAAGTATTGGAGTTTCAGCCTCAACATTAGTCCTTCCCATGAACACTCAGGACTGATCTCTTTTAGGATGGACTGGTTGGATTTTCTTGCAGTCTAGGGGACTTGTAAGAGTCTTCTCTAACACCACAGTTCAAAAGCATAAATTCTTTGGCACTCAGCTTTCTTCACCGTCATGTGTTAACTCTCACATCCATACATGACTCTCACGTCCATACATGACTACTGGAAAAACGATGGCTTTGACTAGACGGACCTTTGTTGGCAAAGTAATGTCTATGCTTTTAAATATGTTATCTAGGTTGGTCATAACTTTCCTTCCAAGGAGTAAGTGTATTTTAATTTCATCATTGTCAACAGAAGAATTTGAAATGCAATCTCAAAAAGGACAGAATGATCTCTGTTCGTTCTCAAGGCAAACCGTTCAACATCATGGTAATCCAAGCCTATGCCCCAACCAGTAATGCTGAAGAAGTGGAAGTTGAATGGTTCTATGAAGACCTACAAGAGCTTTTAGAACTAACACCCCAAATAGATGTCCTTTTCATTACAGGTGACTGGAATGCAAAAGTAGGAAGTCAGGAAACGCCTAGAATAACAGGCAAATTTGGCCTTGGAGTACAGAATGAAGCAGGCAAAGACTAATAGAGTTTTGCAAAGAGAACACACTGGTCATAGCAAACACTCTCTTCCAACAACACAAGAGAAGACTCTATACATGGACATCACCAGATGGTCTACATCAAAATCAGATTTATTATATTCTTTGCAGCCAAAGATGGAGAAAATAAAAATATAACCTACTCAGTGGGAGAGAATATTTGTAAATAATATATCTGAATGTATATATATAATCAAACTCAGTTTTAACTATCCCAATTAAATTTTGTATAAGAATTCAAATAGGTATGTACCCAAAGAATACACACAGATGATCAATATACACACATAGATATATTAAAAGGTGCTCAAATCACTAATCATGGTGGAAATGTAAATAAAACCCATGAGAAATTACTTTTTGCCTATCTTTCCTTGCTATTTTTTGGAACTCTACATGCAGAGTTCCAAAGAATAGCAACAAGTAATAAGAAGGCCTTCTTCAATGATCAATGCAAAGAAACAGAACAAAAATTGAAAGGGAAAGACTAGAGATCTCTTCAAGAAAATTAGAGATACCAAGGGAACACTTCATGCAAAGATGGGCACAATAAAGAATAGAAATGCCATGGACCTAACAGAAATAGAAGATATAAAGAAGAGCTGTGAACAATACCCAGAAACACTATGCAAAAAAGGCTTTCATGACCCAAATAACCACAATGGTGTGAGTCAGGCATCCTGGAATGCAAAGTCAAATGGGCCTTAGGAGGCATCACTACAAACAAAGCTAGTGGAGGCGATTCCTTCACTAGCTCAAATGGAATTCCAGTTGAGCTATTACAAATCCTAAAAGATGATGCTATGAAAGTGCTGCACTCAATAATATGTCAGCAAATTTGGAAAACTCATCAGTGGCCACAGGACTGGAAAAGGTTAATTTTCATTCCAATCCCAAAGAAAGAAAATGCCAAAGATTGTTCTAACTACTAGACAATTGCACTCATCTCATACACTAGCAAAATGATGCTCAAAATTCTCCACACCAGGCTTCACAGTACATGAACACTGAACTTTCAGATGTTCAAGTTGGATTTAGAAAAGGCAGAGGAACAAGAGATAAAATTGCAAACATCTGTTGGATCATCAGAAAAGCAAGACAATTCCAGAAAAAAACATCTTCTTTATTGATTATGCCAAAACCTTTGACTGTGTGGATCACAAAATCTGTGGAAAATTCTTCAAGAGATGGGATCCCAGACCACCTTACCTGCCTCATGAGAAATCTGTATGCAGTTCAAGAAGCAACCATTAAAATCGGATATGGAACAATAGACTGGTTCCGAATCTGGGAAGGAGTGCATCAAGAGTGTATATATTCCCCCTGCTTATTTCAGTTATATGCAGAGTACATCTTGTGAAATGCTGAGCTGGATAAAGTACAAGCTGGAATCAAAATTGCAGAGAGAAATATCAGTAACCTCAGATATACAGATGACACCGCCCTTTTGGCAGAAATTGAAGAAGAATTAAAGAACCTTGATGAAAGTGAAAGGGGAGAGTGAAAAAGTTGGATTAAAACTCAACATACAGAAAACTAAGATCATGGCATCTGGTCCCATCACTTTATAGCAAATAGACATGGAAACAATGGAATCAGTGACTGAATTTATTTTTCTGGACTCCAAAATCACTGCAGATGGTGACTGCAGCCATGAAATTAAAATAAACTTGCTCCTTGAGAGAAGAACTATGACCAACCTAGATAGCATTTAAAAAACAGAGAGATTGCTGACAAAGGTCCGTCTAGGCAGAGCTATGATTTTTCTAGTAGTCATGTATGGATGTGAGAGTTGGACTATAAAGAAAGCTGAGTGCCAAAGAACTGATGCTTTTGAACTGTGATCTTGGAGAAGATTTTTCAGAGTTCTTTGGACTTCAAGAAGAACAAACCAGTCAATCTTAAAGGAAATCAGTCCTGAATATTGATTGGAAGGACTGATACTGAAGCTGAAACTCCAATACTTTGACCACCTGATGTGAAGAACTGACTTATTGGAAAGATCCTGATGCTGGAAAATATTGAAGGCAGGAGGAGAAGGGGATGACAGATGAAATTGTTGGATGGCATCACTGACTTGATGGACATGAATTTGAGCAAGCTCTGGGAGCTGGTGATGAACAGGGAAGCCTGGTGTGTTGCAGTCCATGAGGTTGCAAAGAATAGGACATGGCTGAATGACTGAACTACCTACCTAACTAAAAATAATAATAAGCATTAGTGAAAATGTGGAAAAAATGAAAACCTCATACACTATTTGTGGGAATGTAAATTGATTATACCATCAGTGTAAAACTGTATAAATGTTTCTTTAAAATTAAATTAAATTATAATATTACCACATAATCCAATGATTCCACTTTCAGGTATTTATTCTAATAAAATGAAATACAGTAATTTGAAAAGATATGTGTATCCTCATATTAATTGAAGCCTTGTTAACAATACTTGAAACACAGAAACAACCTAAATGTCTATCAATGGATGAATCAATGAAGAAAATGTGTTGCATGCATGCAATAGTATATTATTTGGCCATAAAAAATCAATGAAATCTCAGAGTGTATGTATCTTTTTGAATATGGCTTTCTCAGGAAATATGCCCAGGAGTGGAATTGCTGGGTCATAAGGTAGTTCTATTTTTAATTTTTTAGGGAATCTCCATACTATTCTCTATAATGACTGTAACAATTTGCATTCCCACCAACAGTGTAGGAAGGTTTTCTTTTCTCCACACCCTCTCCAGCATTTATTGTTAGTATGTATATCTTTTTTATAATGGCCATTCTGACCACTGTGAAGTGACACTTCATTGTAGTTTTGATTTTCATTTCCTTAATAATTAGTAATAGTGAGCTTCTTTTCATGTGTTTCTCGGCCATCTATAAGTCTTCCTTGGAGTAATGTCATACAGAGTAAAGTATTTCAGAAGGATAAAAACAAGTATCTTATATTAACACATATATGTGATGTCTAGAAAAATGGTACAGAAAACTTTTTGCAGAGTGGAGAGAGAGAGAGACAGATATAGAGAACAGACCTGTGAATGTGGGGTAGGAGGAGATGGTTGGGATGAATTGGGAGACTGGAACTGAAATACATACACTACCATGTGCAAAACTGGATAGCTAGTGGGAACCAGCTGTGCAGCACAGGGAGCTCAGCTCAATGCTCTGTTGTAACCTAGATGGGTGGGATGGGGAATGAGTGGGAGGTCCAAGAGGGTGGGAATATAGCTATATATTATATACATATATAGCTACATATTAGCTATATATAATATACATATATAGCTAATTCACTTCATTGTACAGTAGAAATGAACACAATGTTGTGAAGCAGCTATACCTCAACAAGATAAGAAAAAATTGAAATCTTGCCATATTAACAATATAGGTGGACCTCAAAGAAAAAAAATAGCAAGTGAAGTAAGTCAAATCAGACAGAGAACAATAAATATCATATTGTGTCACATATATATGGAACTTAGAAAGAAAAGAAGCTCATAGGTACAGAGACTAGATTAATAGTGACTGCTAAAATGGGAGGGAGGGGAGGGGAAAATGGGAAAAAGAGTTCAAAAAGTAGAAACTGGAAGTTATAAAATAAATCAGTCATGGGGATGTAATGTAAAGTATAATAATATTTAAATGTCTGTAAATGAGTATATCTTAAATAGTCTCATCACAAGGATGAGGTGTGTGCGGTTATGGATGTTAACTAGACCTATTTTAGTGATCATTTGCAATATACACATGTGTCAAATCATTAAGTTGTAAACCTAAGACTACTACAATGTCTTATCTCAATTATTTATCAATTAAATAAAGATAGTCTGACCTCTAACTGAATTTAAACATTCAAAACGGGGCATACGTATACTTCTAGCTAAGAATAGATCTGTTAATTTATTAAAGATTCTATCAAAATTTGACAGCAGCAAATTGACTCACAAATTTTATGTTTTAGACTAATATTTTTCATGGCTACAAGACATAAAATACAGTGCCAGAGAAATGACTCATTAGGAAAACTGGGAGGAAAAGAAAATAGTTATAGTTTTAGCTGATCTTTCCTTAGCATTTGTTCTATGCACAGGGCATGGTTTCCAAAGTCCCAAGGTAACCTAAAAATGGCTGTTAACAACCCATTCATAGAAATTTGAGAAAGTTGTTACCCTTCAGAAGTCAAGACATATCACAAATAACTTATATTAAATAAGTACATTTTGTTTTAGGTTTATAAAGTTCCAGAAACTCAGTTCCTCAATCTGGGAAAGAGTGAAAAGTGTAGCTTTTAATGTCAGCCTTTTCAGTCATGACAAATACATCTTAACATTTTCAAGCTAACTCCAAATTTATGGAACCATGAATATCATTTCATTTTTGAAGATTCCAAATTTTTTAGTTTTTAAAATGATATGAAATCTTATGATAGCTATAAAAGGACGTTGACTGAAAACATATGCAACCTAAAAGTTGAGAGTTACATTTTATTAGGTGGAAATTTTTAAGACTTCAAGCTTGAGAGGCTGAATGTCAAGTGACCCTGAGAGAACTGGTCCAAGCAGGCAAGGGGAGGAGCCAGGTTATATAGAAATCTTGTAACAAAAGCCAGGTAGTCTGAACTTCAAAAAAAATTTTTTAATAAACTAAAGAAAATCAGATGTTCCAAGTTAAGGAATTTAGTGATTTTCTATGTATGGGAAGATGCAAGAGTCTGGGTTCACTGAAATCCTTCCTTCCTTTGATATGTACCTCAGCTATCTGGAGCCAGTAGCCTGTGTTTTTGCATCCCGAGTTTCCTCAGGGCTCACTATGGGGAGTGACTGAAGTCTGATGACTATTATATGGCAGGTATTCTTTGCCTTCCCGAGTTTTCTTAGGGCTCAGGGGCTCACGTTGGAGGGCTGAAAATGCTGATGACTGTGACATTCTTTTTTACTGATATGGCAGCAAATATTCCATTTCTCAAGGAGATTAGCAAGAGATATATCAAGGATGTCTTATAAAGAGATTTCTTACAAACCCACAAGAGATATAAATATATAGAACAGAGGAAAACCTATGAGCAAATGTATGACCACTGGGCAACTTTACGTTAAGAAGCTTGTCAAATCCCTAGCAAAGTTGGTGACTAGGGAAGGATTTAAAATTGTTCCTATTTTCTACAGGTAGTATTCCATTATAGATTAATATTATGAATGAGTTACATAATCAAGGGTTACAAGTTCAAAATAGATTTTTGATTATGTACTCCTCATCTCATAAGAAGCAAAATCAATAAAAAAAGATGTCTGATTTTTTAAAATGTAAAAAAAAACAACTTAATTAAACAAAGTGTCAAAGACTAAAACAGAGAGCAACCACATCAAAGATACATAGAGACAGCAAATAAGCACATAAAAAATGGCCACATCAGATATCATTAGGGAAATGCAAATTAAAACAACCAATATACCTGGACTTATTAGAATTTTCTGATATACACTGGCCAAAATACAGAACACTAATATCTCCAAATGTTGGCACAAACATGGAATAGGAACTCATTCATTGCTGGCAGGAATGCAGATTGTTATATCTCCTTTGGAAGACAGCATGGTGGTTTGTACAAAACTAAGCACACTTTTACTCTAATATCTAGCAATAACACTCCTTGGTATTTATCAAAGGAGTAAAAGTTCCATCCACACAAAAACCTGTACAGAGATGTTTAGAGTAGTTTTATTCATATTTGCCAACAGTTGGAAGTAACCAGTAAATCCGTTAGTATGTGAGTGATAAACTATAGCATTAATAGGAACAATAAAATACTATTCAGTTTAAAAATAATCAATATGTCAGTTAGTGAAAATTCAAGAAGATTTTGGTAAAAAGTAAGAATTTCCCTTCATTATTAACTCAGCATCAGTGTTTTTCCAGTTGGGAATTAAGCAACCCTGGTAATTTTTTTGACTGATTTCTTTGATTACTTTGTACCTTATATTTGATAGGCATCAAGCCTAAATGGTGGATATTCTACGAAAGCCAATCAGTTAATTTTGGGGATGACAAGTCACACTCCTCCTTGATATCAGACCAGCTCACAGATTTTCAAAAATAATGATAAATTTTTTTAGATACACCTTCTAACACAAAACCAGAAGTGACACCAATGTGTTAGAACCCCACTCTTTGATCTTGACCAAGAAGGGAAAAAGAGAAAAAAGTCCAAAATCAAGTAATGGGGCAGGGAAGATGGCACTGGAAAAGCAGGGCTTGAAATCCACAAAAACCAGGCACTATGTAACTGAGCATAATTGGAGGGGTAATGTCAGCAGTGGTCAAATCACCCAGAAACACACAGACCTCAGACTCATATACAGCACTGTTTGAAATAAGCTCATTTATATTTTATGAGATGGGGGTGTTTTTTTATTTTAAGGTGAAATAATCTATTCAGTAATTTGGGAGTGAAGTTTTGGAAGTATTATGTTTAATTTGAAGTTGTCAGGTATGAGTCCCTAAGAAATTAAAACATTTCTGTGTTTTAAAGAGATCTAATTTATAGCACTTCAAAACCATTGTCATTTAAATTTTCAATAATGATTAAATTTCTTTTAAAATGAGAATTGCCAATACCTTGACCTTTGAAAAGATTTCTTAAAAATAAAGCCTACTTTTAATCTTTTTTCTTTAAAATGTGGTATGGGTGTTAACTTTGACACAGTTCCGAACACTGTTAACAATATCTAGATAGTATTTTGAGCGATCAGTGAAAAGTTAAGCATTCTAAGCTTAATATGAGTACACTTTTTTTTTTAATTCAGAAAATAATATCACATTTTTCAAAGTAAGAAAACAGGTATCCTATAAGACAGGAAGAGAAGAATACTTCTCCCTGAAGATGGTTTTTTTAAAATTATAGTTTTTTTGTAGTACAAATAGACATTGCAGGTCCAGATTAACCACTTCTTGACTCTAGTCTTGGAAAAAACAGCTGAAAGCCTCTTAGCCAATTTTTCCATGTTGGCAGGTACATTATAGAGTCGTTATTAAAACTAGAGATAATGCATATACATTAATTAGCATGATACTAAAAAGTGGTCCAGAAATAGTAGCTGTTGTTAGCAGGGCATGGTAACTGTGTCAGTCAAAAATTCAAAATAATTGAATATCTGTCCTTATTTTGTTATACATATGTTCTTTGGAATATACACAGTACCAAGATGTATTTTCTCTCTTCAAAAAGGAGAATAATGTTTTGGATATGTCCTTGCAAAGGCCAACAGTGTGCCAAACAACAGGGAGATCTTGACTACAAGTCACCCAGGGAATTTGAAGACTATAGAACGCTGGCCACTAAGTACTTGATTGACTGTTCAACTTGAAAATGGCTTTCTTCTTTTCAAGTTATCCCTGACTCCGGCAGATGCCATTTATTGTCTACAATCCTGCTTTTGTCTCAATTAACTCAAACTAGGTTTTCCTCACATTAGCATGCTCTATCTTGGAGCAGGTAGATCCCTATTCCAAATTTGAAAGAACTATTATAGGTCTATCTGCACCATTCCCTTTGGCCAGTAATTGATTTAGGAAATAGCAAGTAAATCAGCTCTAGACAAGAAGATGTGAGATGAAGTCTTGGAACTCAGGATGGGAGAAAGTTCTGGGAAATATTTTTGTCTTGGAAAAAAATGGAGTTTTGTGAGGAAAAATTCTTTTGCCATCTTGTTTCTTGCCTCAAAATTGGTATTAGTGAGGGAAGATGTCTGGAGTATACCAAACACATCAGACCTAGGAGTGACAAGCTAAAAGATTACAGAAGATAGAATAATAGAACAGAGACAATAGGAACACTGGGTTTGAGCAATAGATCCCTGCTCTCTCCCAAATCTTCCATGGCTCTCCATTTCACTCCTTGTAAAAGACAAAGCCTCATGGCTTTCAAGACTCAGGTGAAATGTGCCAGCCCCTCCATCCTACCTCCCAGGATTCTCTCCTTTCTTTCTCCATCCATTAAGCAGTCCATCTTACCATTCATGGCCTGCTTGTGTCAGGCATGCATTTGCCTCAGAGCCTTTGAATCTACTGTTCTTTGCCTAGAGTACATTTCCCTAGGATGTGTATATGTTCCACCACTTCCTTCAGGCCTCTGCTCCAAAGTCTCCTTTTCAGATACAATTCTATCTTTCAAGTCCTCAGCTTCTTTGCTTTCTTGGCCCTTGACACCACACTTGGAAAGTAAAAATAATACCAAACAAACCCTAGACCCTACATTCAGACTTCTTGTTTGACATTAGGTCCTATGTTTGTTTCTCAATCTACTATATAATTATGTTACAGGTGCCTACTCCTTCTACAGGATAGACGAAATACTTATCTCACTTTTTCAAGTGCCCCTAACTGATATATGGGCCTGGACACACATAACCTAGTGTAAGCCACCAACAAGATTCGGCCACCTGAATCTTGAATCTGGAATTAGCAGTACAGAGAAGCAGAGAGGAGAGAATTCATGAAGTCTTCAGTTACAGCAACATGGTCTCTGCCCTGCTGGGGGGAAGCAGCAGCTGTAGTATCAGTAGAGGGTCAGGAGCAATGCCTCCCAGGTTGGATGCAAAGGGAACTGAGGGGATTCTCTGTGGTCCTGGTTACCTTCCCACTTTACATCACTCCAATCTTCCCAGATTTGGTTCTCCCGCTTTCCTGGGAAATCTAAGAACTTCCATTTACCCTTTTAATACATTCAACCTAAGTTGGTTTTATCCACTTGGAACTGAGGATAATAATTGACACATACCTAAATATTCTTGTGCCTAGTCCAGGAATGTCTAAGGTAAAACTTTAGAGCATAGATTCTAGAAACGAAGTAAGTATTAAGGTCTTTGCAAAGACAAAAGCCACTAGTTGGTAGAACCTTTGTTTAAAAACAAACAAAAATAAACATTGTGGTTCACATTTTTAACTAAATTTGGAGCTTTCTGGACCTGTGACCTCTCAAAGCTTTTTCAGTACTGACATTGTTTCAATCTCGATTTGAAGCTTCTCTAGATGCAAGTGAAATGCCTCTTTCCTTAGGAGCAGAACCAGCCTTTGGTGAAAACCTTCAGTTAGCTCAATTTCCTTTAAGAATCTCTTCATCCTACCTGTTTCCCATCCTATCTTCTGCTTTCTTGCACTCAGATGTTCGCTTACTTTCTCCTAGTACAGAGAACACTTGCCCCGCCTTCACTAGAAGCTCTGTTCAGACAGAAGGATTTGATAACGAACATTCCCTCTTTAGTGTGAATATAAGCCATTTTTTTTCTCACATAAAAATATTTGCATATAGTTTTCTATCTCAAAGTGGAAAAAATTATCCCTAGAAAAATATGAACACCAGAAAAATAAAATGAGCTTTATTTGTGAACATAAGATTTTATTCAGGAGTTAGGAAGAAGTTCCCTTATCTGAAATACATATGAAGCAAGGTTTTCTAAGATGAAGAATGTAAGTAACTCAATTTGAAGCCTTTTTTAAAAAAAAGATATTTCAATAGCAGTTTAATGAAGTAAAGAATTAGCTGTTTGTATTAATTAATTAGTTTGTATTAGGTCAAATTTTGAGCTAAGTTAAATGGATAAATATAACAAGGACATTTATTTTGGGTCAAAAGGAAAAGAGTAAAAATGACCTTTTATTGAGTTTATCTAGATTTGGCATCAATAGATACAAATAAATACAAATCTCCAGAAGACTGTGCTTTGCTTAATCGTAGGATCTCAGACTCAGAAACAAATTAAAATATTTCCCAGATTACCTTTGCTGTTGCTATTATTTGTTTTTAACAAAGGATATACCAACTAGTGAACTTTGTTTTTGCACAGACTTTAATAAATATTTCATTTCTTTATATCCTCATAATCATCTTATGAGGTAAGCAACATATATATATTATGTTTTATATATATATATATATATATATATATATAAAATAGTCATGTAAAAACCCCAAGATTCAGCGAGTTTAATCAGTTTATAATTATACAACATGTTGGTATCAGAGCTGGAATTCAGATTCATACCTTGAAACAAGGTGTTTTCCGGTAACATTTGCAGTTACAATTTAAGAAAAGAAATACCCAGGAGTGACCCCTGGAAATGAAGAGTTTCAAGGAATAAGAGATTTGTGAGTAAAGGCTCTTGTGCCTTCATATATTTAATGATCGACTTTTCTGCTGAGAAATTAAAACTTTTGCTTGAGGACCAGCACTGTGACTGAACTTTGGGAAGACACTCTGGTTCTCTAGGAAGAACCTCAGGATACCTCACATATATACATAGGCATTGCTTCTCTCCTGAGATGAGTGTGAAGAAGGCTTTAAGACAGGACTACATTTCAATAATTATTTCCCAATACATATCACGGTGTCAGACACAGAGTTGCTACTCAGTAAACATGTGCGGAACACCTCAGAGCCGAAGGCAGAGTTCCATAAAAGACAACTAAAAGCTGTGAAGTGGTGTGCTGATGTCTTTCTGCCCTGTGCGTTTCCAAATCTGAAGGAATTTTTATCAGCACAGATCTTTAATTTACAGAATTCCATCTGTGCTGTATATTCTGCTTCACTTTTTGGAGATATACAGAATTTTTCAGAATGAACACTACTTAATGTTGGGAAATTAGGAGGGAAATCATCTCATTCATTTTTCCTGGAGCCATAGCTGAAAATCTTTGAAATGTTGAGAGATGCATGGAACTCAGTATACTGAAGCGAGAGAGGAATCAGGAATTTACTCTACTTGAAATCCTTCTTGACTTGATGAAGAGTTAAATTTTATTCCTATTTTGAAGCTGCAGAATTGAGGGAGCCCAGTTGCTCTGAGTACCTTTTTAGGAGTATCTTCTATGGCAATAATTTTATAGAAAAGTAATTGCAACTTATTGTTGGAAATATTCTGCCATTGTGGATTAGCAATGTTTTGTAGAATATTATCCTTTTGAGCTAGGAGATTCATGGACCCCAGGATGAGCAGCTGCAACCAGTATCCTGCTGACAGTAAAATTCTGATAGAGTGAAAACTACATATTTTTTTTCTCATTTTGGCAGCATCTCCTTCCTTCCTTTGACACCTGAAGAACTCCTATGAACATGTATGGGTTGGGAAATCTCCTTTACCATCAAAATGAGGGGGAAAAAAAAATGTAGTTTTTAACCCTATCAGAGCTTTACTCCCATTGCCAGAAATGGCAACTGCCAACTTCTCAGAAACCCTTAAGATAGAATCCATCTTGGGTGAAGGATGCATGTGAACACTGGGGAGGGCCCTGAGTCAGACCAAATATGAGCATGCTCACAATGACTGGCCAAAAGGAAGCCCAGAAAACTGTCCCCATATAAGTGTGTTTAAGCCATCCCTATTATGCACGACTCACTCTGAATCAACTCTTGTGTAATTCCACAGGTACTTCACTTCTAATCAACCCTCTCTCTACTTCATAATCTGTCTGCTGAATATTTTCTTCAAATAAGACAAGGACCATGGTCCTGCTTCAAGCCACCTCACCCTTTACTCCTTCAAGGTCACTTTGAAGACAATAAAAGACTTTTTGTGAAGATCATTTATAAAGTGATTTCTCTTGAGAAGACAATGGACTGAATGCAAGCTTTGGAGATAGACAATCATTGGTTCAGATGTTCTGTTAACATCTGTTCTTGTCTCTTTGCAGAAACAATTCAGAGAAGCGACAGAGAGGTTAACAAAGCAAACTTAAGATTTAATTAAGCAACAGTTTGCTCTCAAAGGAGGACTAGGAGACTCAGGTAAGTACCTGTCCCAATTTTCTTTGGCAAGCTGGTTATGTGTGGCATAGAGATGAAGGAACAAGTATTCATTGTGGAGGGAGAGGTTTGGGGGTTGTCTTTCCTGACTTTTATCCCAGCTCCACCTTCCCAAGAAGAGGAAGGATTTGTGTCCTTATTTAGTCCTGATGAGAACTGTCTTAGTCTCTGTGTATGATGGAGACTTCTTTACCTGCAAGGTTTATTTTATTGTAGTGAGAGTTTAATGTGCAAAAGGTTTCACTTGCAAGCTGAAGATTCACCCTTTTCCCAACTTTCTTTGTCTGCATGCAGGACACTAATCACATCAATATGTTTGATTTCTTGTCAGTTTGGAGGTTCCTTCTTTTCTTTGTCTGCCCAAGGAAACTCACTGTTTACAAGATGCAGTTTCCTGCCATGTGGCCTGCATCCCCCTTTCTCTGCCAATATCTACTACCTGCCTGCTATAACATCTATGTGGCATGGCTTAATAAAAGTTCAAACCTGACAGTTATCTCCCTTGGAAACTTAAAAAGCTGAGCTTGTCTCACTGGTACTATTACTGGATAATCAAATGCTCGTTTTATTAACTTATTACAAAGGCAAATAAAATAAAAGATGCACTGAGTGGTAGCTACCCTTTAACCTTCCACCTGCAAAATGGACAAATGGATTAGATATTTCTTTTGCAGTGAGAATCTGTGTAAACTTCCACTCTATTTCTTTTAAGCTAGATAGAGATTTCAACTAAGAGTTGAATTAATGTTCCCAAATATTGTCACAAAACTGTTTTCTAGGATAAGAGTGTTGTGAGTTTATAAAAATAGTTTCATACTGTCTTGGTGTTTGATAAATATAAAAATAGATCCAATTTTATAGTTTATGAGAATTTTTAAATAAAGCACTGTTGTAATAACAACCAAACATCCTGACTAAAATCTTCAGTCCAGTATGGACAATGAAACTTTTGCCACTTTTTCTTTTTATTGTTTGCTTATTTAATCTTGTTCATATCTAATTATCTCTAGCTGCAGAAGAGAACAAGGAAGCACAGTAGAATGAGTACAGGTTTTGGAGACAGATGTATTCTGAGGGCTTGATCGGTGACTTGGTGACTAGGTTACTTTGAGCAAGTTATCGATCCTTGGAAGCCTCAGTTTTCCTATCTGTAGAATCATAATAACAGTGATTATTGAGGAGGGTTTCTGTGTAGATCAAAGGAAATGAGGCATTTAATATTTTTAGCTCAGTGCAAGAATATAATAACTGCCCAACTGCTGGGATTGTTACTGTTATTAACATTTTTACTATAAAGTTTGTGATTAAAAGCTGTAATTGACAGTGGAAGCAAAAGAAGAAGTAAGAGAAATATAAAATTAATCTAGCCAATATGCAGGTCATTCAACATCTTGAAGCAAATGGTAGAATAAGGAAAAGAGTATATCACTGAAGTTTTCTGTATATGAGGCTTTATTGACACTGTGGCAGACACACACAAATGGATAAACTCCATTTAACCTGTGAAAAGTAACCTACAAAAAGCAGTTGGGGGGAAGCTATGGTTTGCCTTTCTTTTGTACTGCTTTATTTCATAGCTGGCCATACTGCTATTAGTCTGTGTATTATAGGCAATTAGTTAAATTTTTCTTCATGTTAAACGTGCGCTCATTTTCTTTTCAATTCTTTGATTTTTGTTGGTATCATAAACATCAGATACTAATATGCAAATGAATTGTGTGAAATTGCTCTTTTCAAAGCCCTACTACAATTACTCAAGGAAAAACTATCTTCTCAGAATTCTGACTGTCTCACCAACACAGGTGGGGATGTCCTGGGGCACCATGGCCCATCTGCTTTGCTGACATGAATAAACTCATGAGCAGGTTTTAAGAGAAGAAGGAAGGATAATTCCTCAGTTAAAAATATATGCTTGAGCTTGGCAGAATGCAATTTCTCAAGTTGGAAAAGGGCCAAGATATCAAGGTTAACTATCATGCCTGAAAATACTACGTATGTCTTGGGACATTTTTAATGATCACTTTCTCTCAGTATTTCAATATCCACTTACAATCCAAAAGCCCCCAAAGTAGGGAGGACTACATGGAAAGAGTTACTCCCACCCAGTTTGATGGGGTCTGAAACAAAGTTGGCAGGTGGTTGAAATGCTTCAAGGACAGGGATCTTATATTCTCAAGGACCATGGACTCTGCAAGAACATGAAAGTTCTACCTTCTGGAAACTTACTCTCAAGTGTCCAGAGAATGTTACTGGTTATTTTCATTATTACAATTATGTCCAGGCAAGATGATGTGTGATGTCTCATTTTGCCTCCCCTGGGCTAGGCTTGGTAAGGAAGGATGTTCAGGAGGAGCCAGTCTGTCAAACTCTGCTGTGCACTCAGGTGGATCCAGAGTGACCTATCTTCTGCACCCTGTCACTTTGTCATATAGGTTATGATGCTCAGACTTGAAAAGGCCACCTTGAGGAAGAATAAGGGAGATTTGTCATGAATCATATGAAGAGAATTCCATAGAACAAAATCAAAGTTCCTTAGGGACATCAGGGGCTGAACTAGAAGTTATATTTAATCAGGAAAGGAATTGGTAGGCACATTTAATCTAGCAAACTGTACCTTGGGAGGATTATGCTTGGCAAGTCATGACATTATCATCTGTGTAAGGCATTGTGCTGGTGTTGTTTGATTTCAGGTGACCTTATATGTAATCACAGAAGGAAAGTCATGAGCCTCACCAACTGCTTGCCAAAAAGAATAAGAAAAGGAAATAGAATTTACATTGATTATATCTATCATTTCTTACAGGAGATTCATAATATTTCCCAAAATTTTTCATGAAGAGGATGTAGTGATTGGCACAAGGACAGGACCCCAGAGGACTGGATATTCACAGAAGAATCTCTATGAAACAAAGAAAGACATGAAGTTTAGCAAATAGAGACTCCAGGTGCATGACCTAAATCTCCAGGGAGTTTCAGAAAGACAGTGAATCCATAGGGGTCAAAGCAGAGATCACATCCCAGGATAGAAAGCCAAAATCTGCTCTTTTGGAGACATGACAGTGGACATACTAGTATCCAGTAGTAGTGACACAGACTGGTCCTAAGGAGACTTGACTCTGAGAGTCACTTGGCTGCTGAGAACTTCTTGTCAGGGATGGCAGGAATGTACATTGTAGGCATGGTATCAAACTCACATTTGGCTGTTTAGCACCTGAAAGTCAATAATCTGAGAGGCAAGAGTCAGTAGACAAGAAAGTTTCTTTAATCAGAAAAGCCAACAGCCTGGAGAGATAGTGGACTTGTGTCCAGAGATCATCTCCCAAGATTCTGCTTGATTGTGACAAATTTAAAGAGAAAAAAATGGGAAGAATCTCAGTGAATCATTGAAGCAAGAGGTTGGATTCTGCATTCTTCTCCATTGCATGCAGACTGGTGGACTCTCCAGATGTAAATTTCCTCGTGTGCCCTGCTAAAGGGACTGTCAGGGTTAGAAATCTAATCATTTTTTGACTGTCTAATTCTTCATCCTTACTTCTTTTTATCTAGGAAAAAATTTAGGAGAGCATAAGTTAGGAGCTAGTTTCAATCACTTAGTAATCTCTTTCCTATAATTAGGTTCTTTTAAGGCTATTGAGAAATAGAAATGGGCAAACAAGAAAAGGGCAAAATAGCTGCTTTCAGACACTCCAAATTGGCTTAATGTTAGACCCTATGAATAAAATAAGTTAACTGCCTACTCAGTGTGGTAGGTAAATAGACAAAAGTTCTTTGCTAACATTTGTTTTTCATATATGGTATTAATTTAAAAATTTCCAATTCCAGAAAGATATTAAAATCTAGTTAGCATCAAAAAATATGAGCATATTATTAGCAACAAATGAAAAATGTACCTCAGGGTTTTTAAACAATTGCACAGAAATTAGGAGATTCATTTAACCACTTCAATACCCAAAGTTATTTCAAAATTCTCATTTTCATTTTCCTACAGTAAATATGTATTGTTGCATACTTTAAAATCATCCTAATCAGTGTCATCCAAAAGAAAAATCTCAAGCATAAAGCGAACAGACATCCAATTTTTAGATTCAATATTTTCTTAAATTATAGACTGTCGTATATTTGGTGAGAAAAAAAAAATAGTATCTGCTTTTGATTGGTTGCTAAATCCATTTTCTTCTCTGAATCCTACCCTATCACTTCACATGAAGACTCATTCTTTGTCCATCTCATTCTGGTAGGTAGATTGGCTTGAAAACAGAGCCACTTATATAAATTAGAATTAACCTGAAGAGGAAATAGTTTGGACCTTTCTCCTCAGTTCCTTATGAAGAGAAAGAAGTTATATTTTAAGTTTGAACTAGATACAAATTCTTGAAAAAGAGTTAGGACACACATGTAGACTGATGTCAAACATAATAATGAGATTATTTTGCATAGAATAATACTGATGACATAATTCTAATTATTAAAAGGATAGAAAAGCATGCATATGATAGAGTTAATATATAAATATGCATAAAGAATATGCAACAAAATGTTAATAATTGCTATCTAGGACATGGTGTAATGGTTGCTAGTTATTTCTTTCATTATTACCAACCTATTTTTCTATCATAATAAACAGAGAACAAAATTATAATTAAAAAAATAGTAACATAAAAAGTCTTTGAAGACTTTAATTTGAGCCATAAATAGTTGGACTTTAAGCATATTAGAACTCAGATTTCTCAGATTAAATAAAATTATTCAAGATAAGCTTTTCACACATAATATGACCTCAATATATTTTTGTTTACTCCTTTTTATGACAGTCGCATGCTCAAAAAATAGGTAATAAATCATCTCAAAGTGAAACCAACTCAAGGGTACTTCCAAGGTACACTTGGAAGAACCTGCCTGCTAATGTAGGAAACATAAGAGACATGAGCTCAATCCCTGGGTCAGGAAGACTCCTTGGAGGAGGGCATGGCAATCTATTCCAGTATCCTTGCCTAGAAACTCCTGTGGACAGAGATGCCTGATGGGTTACAGTCCATAGGGTTACAAAGGGTCTGAAGTGACTGAAGTGACTTACCACACACACACACACACACACACACACACACACAAATCATCTCAAAATGCTTAAATGGTAATTAGATGTATTCTTGGAATACTACTCAATCCTATGGAGTTACAAGAGAAAAAAATCCCCAGGTTACCATCTTCCTTCTCATAAACTCAGAGTGTTCAGCCTAGTGCTTATAATAAGGACAGAGTAAAGGGACAAATTAGGTGATTAAATAGTTAATCTCACTAGGGGATTGTAAGTGGAAAAAAATATGGGAGATGCGTATAAATTAATGATTACTCGAGAAAGCAGGTTTGCTTAACAGCAAAATCAAGCAGGCTTAACCAACAAAACTATGCAACAGAAGCATGAAATATGCCCCAAAATAATAAACAATGGTGGCATGAGACCCACACCCTGCCCAGTGAGCTCAGTAAGCTAATGATCTCTAGGATTGAAAGGTGACCATTATACAGAGAATGGAAATAATTTTTATAGTCCTGGATTGACCAAGAAGGGACAAGAAAACTCCCTTGCTCATCCTGGAGCAGGAGTTGATAATGGAATCATGACGTCTACTCAAGAATGAGAAAGAAAGTGTATTTTTTCACTCTCCCCTCTTTCCTTTGATTATAGGAAACTGTAGCTCATTAAGTTTTAGGAGTGTGGCACTCTCTTCTCAGTTGCTTGTAAGCCTCACAAGAGTCCTATTTTAATAAATCACTTCTTATTTATCATTTTGACTTTCACTGCACTGACTAAATTCTTTCTGCACTGAGACATAAAGGACTGGTGCTCTTTGGAGCCCCTGAAATGCCACCTACTGGTTTCACTTAGAAAATATTCTGGAAAACTGGAAAAAAAAAAAAATTTAAGGCAAATTTCTATGAGAGTCAGGCGATATATTTTTATGTGCTAATTAACGGAAGTTATGTGAAGCTATCAGTTTGGAATTCATATCTATTCAATACTTTAGATGATTGAAATAAATTCACTTAAATGTGAAAAACTGTGAAATTGGTGGATAGATGAAAAATGACGAAATATTCCAACCATTTATAGACAAAATACTTTCTCTTAGGTAGTAATATACTCATTAGTAAAACTTTGGACAGTACCATTAAATATTTCTCAAGAAATGTGTGTTTTCCCACCAATGCCCAAAAGTCCTACACTAATAAACACATAGGTTTGCTTCCTTTACTGACATTTTTACATATTGATTTATTTTCTTAGTTTTCCTAACAATGAGGTTGGCAAAATATTAGCAAATATATCAAATATTCACTGAACTCCTATATCATGACCAATGTCATGAACTGTTTGAATATAGAAATATAAGACAAAATTATTAACATTGAATCACTTCTAATCTACTTTCAATGATAAAATGATAAATCTAAGTAGACTCAAGTTGTTAAAAAATGGGAGGGGACTGAGAAATCATTTTTTATTTCAACAATTGCCAAAGTTAGGTCTGAAAATTTATCTGGAGTTTAGACTATTTCTATCAGATCACCTTGGAATCTAAGTATAAATATTGATTACTAAACTGACTATGATATTCCTTTTGATAAAGAAGTTTCTGATGTTGTCATGCAAGATACTAGAAAGATCCTTAGAACTTTTAATTTGGTAATTGATTAAGTTCCAATTTTTATCCAAGCCAGTTTTAGGCAGATTTCTTGTAATCAGAAGAGTCCATGATAATTCAAAGAGGCTGTTTCCCCCCAAAATGGGAATTCTTTTAGGAAGCTGTGTGTTGGTCACTCTTGTGTCTTAATTCAGTGGTCAACGTTTATGAAGCACAAAAAAAAAAAAAAAAATTCCTTCATGATCTGAACTGACAATACAAGCAAGCATCGACAGCTTGGCTCAGAATATAGGTCATAGATGTTCCTACTAGAGGGCAGTCATGGCTGCATTGTTTACAAAGAAGCAGGTAACAAATATTCATGGAAGTGAGAATTGATGGAAATTTAAAGCTAATAGTGTTTCTATGATTTTGCAACTTGATATGCAGGCAAAAAATGATGAACAGAAATTACAATATATTAAAGAAAGAAAGGGGTATTCCATTCCCTTGCAGCCTTATGGGAGTTAACCCAGCTAGGCACATGAGGGGCCACTGGTGAAAAAGGTGGGACACATGAGAATGGAGCAAAATATTAAGGATTTGAAAAGCTATAGATGAATACAGAGAGTGTGAAGAAACCCAGAGATTGCAAAGATACAGATGATGTCTTTGAAGGACTGGATTAAACAGACTGAAGAAAAGAAACACACACACACACACACACACACACACACACACACACACACACACAAACACAAACAACAGCTTAAGATTTCTTAAAACTTTGGATTTATGATTAAATTACTGTTAGTAAAAGTTGATTTTCTTTGTCTTTTAAAAGAAAGTATGTACACCAAGGTTGCAGATATTCTCTTCTAAGAATATTCTGTAGGAGGTAAAGCTGTCTCAGTCAGCTATCAATCTAGCATAAAAAGAATGTTAAAATAATAAACAAATCACATACTAAATATTGACCTTTAATCTGTTTATAAAAAGCATTTGGATATGCCAGCATCTCTTCTGAATACTGTCAGTGATTGAATAAACAGGACTAGAATGACCAAGTAATTGCATGTGAATATGTTCCTTAATCAGCATTGTGGATTCAAAAAGTACCAACTACCAAAGAAGAATGAATTGGCAAAAATAAACATTTTAATATATTTATTGCAATGACTCAGGCCTCTCACTCATTCATCCTCCACTAAAATATATTGAATTTTCAGGAAAGGAGTAATAAGAAACAAATCATGGGCATGACAAAGTAATAAATATGAGTAGAATCTTATCAATAAAAGTAAAAAGTAATAGGAGAAAAAGCAGAAGATGATGTGGTAGCTGAAAAAAGATGCAGAATTATTTTGAATACTGCTAATAGTGAAAAGATTTGGTGAAACACAGTAAAGCCACTAGTGACAAACCACAATGTAATTTTGTAAATTACTTGAATAACACTGTGTTACAAAAATGACTTATAAGAATAAAAATATAAATAAATAAAAATGTGTTTTTGTTTTGCTATTATAACCACAACCAGTAGTATAAATATATAAATATGGGAGCAGCATAATCTTTCTAGTCTCTTTCTCTTTCTAAAATTGTTACTGAACTCAATTCTGACTGCTCATCATTCAGAAGTCAATAATTTGAGAGGCAAATGTCAGTAGAAAAGAAAGTTGCTTTAATCAGAAAAGCTGTCAGTCTGGGGAGAAGATGGACTCATGTTCTGAGACCAAGTAACTACACATGAATATGCTCCTTAATCAGCATTGCTGATTCAAAAAGTACCAACTACCAAAAAATAATGAATTGGCAAATATAAACATTTCAATATATTTAATATTAAATAGATTTTAATCTGAAGATTCTGCTCAGCCATGAAAGTTTTTAAGAGAAAAAAAAGGGAAGAAACTCATTGAATCACTGAAGGAGTGGATTCTGCATCCTTCTCCATTGCATGTAAGCTGACTCACTTGCTCTCCCTTCACATGTTATCTTGCTTTCTTGCCTGTGTGATCTGCCTGCAGGATTACTAAGGGAAGCTGATGGGGAATACAGAGTTGGCCATTCTTTAAATATTTAATTATTTATTCTTTTTTTTTTTTCAATCCAGGAAAAGAATCAACAGGTTAGGCAAGGCAGGTGTACATTCAGAAGAACATAAGTCAGGAGTTAGGTTAAATTGCCTGGTGATCTCATTCCTATAATTAGGTATTTTCAAGGTTAGAGGGGTACAAAAATGGGTAAACAGGAAAGGGGCAGTAGAGCTGCTTTCAGAACTGGACAAAGGAATGCAATAGATTGATAGATTGATGAGGGGTTAAGACAACAGCAAGCTGAAGTTCAAAATGCTGTACAATCTGGGATTGGCAGCAACTGCTATGGTAGAACAGCAGGAAAAGTTCAGGTGACCTAGTGGTTACAAATATCTTAAAGGTGGACACTTATAACACAACTCTTGTCTGAAATAACTAGAACTGGTGTAGGAATTAGCCATAAGAAATCAAGCAGAACAATGGACAGGATGGAGGACAAGAAGAATAGATAGAGGAAATAGATTAGAGGACCTAGAAGCAAGCAAGAGATATGAGAAAGTTTCAGCAAAACACATTCTATTAAACTGGGAGATTTCTCTGAAGTACATTGACTCTGGTATTTACTTGCAGTGACAAATGACTGGACTGGTGAGCCCAGGACTGGTGATAGAAACACTAGAGTATGAGATGATGCAAGATCACTTGAGCAGTCTCACAGAGGAACTATGTTGGCAAGAAAGGGTCTTTTTTTGAGAGAGACTTTTAGGGGTGTGAAACTCATATGGCTTCCCAGAAGTCCCACAGTTTTGAAACTGGCTGCAGATAACTAATGATGGGAAATCCAACTGTTAAAAGAGATGCCTTTTGGGAGAATTTTGTAAAATATCAATAATTGAGAATATATGCTAATTAGGCAGAAATTGCTAGACAGTATAAGACTCTAAGACCTTGTCTCCTTTTTTTATTTTTCAATTAAATTTTATTTTTCTCTTCTCAAGTAAGCGTCTCACTCTTTATTCCAATTTCCATGCATTCAGCAGAATGCCTTTCTGTTCTGGAGGATCATAAAACATTCAGACTGAAGGCAAGAGAATCATTAACTTCTGTCTAGTTTTTCAAGGGAACAAACAAACAAACTCCAAGAGGAACGTTAGCTCTTATACATATATTTGGTCCCTAAATAATGGTCTAGGGTCTTGAGAAAGGGTCAAGGGATGGCATGGAAATCTCTAGAGAAATTGAGAAACTGAGGAATCCAAAAATAAACATAAAAATGACAAACTGGACAATGTGACATTCAAATCAACTGGTCAAAAATTAAAGTATATTAAAGTCATGAGCCAACCAAAAATATATGATCAATACCAGAAAAGATATAAAATTGCTGTAATCCTCACCTTTTGGGGGCTTTTTACCCCCTCTCAGTGTCTATGCTGTGAATGTTTTATCTCCAGCCTTTAAAATAAACTTTGCCTGTGTGAGTGTTTGCAAGTTTTCAGAATTCATTCTTCAGCTCTGTGAACAGACCTCAGGTTTTAGATTCCACTATTTTAGCATTAATAACATATGATTTTGCTTTGATGATTTCCCCAAAATTGAGAAGAAGAAACACTGGCATGGTTAAGCATCCATTATGCACCAGCCTCCATGCTATCTGCTTTCCCATGTATTATCTTCTGCAATCTTCACAGCAGTCTTGAAAATGTTGAAGTAAAGTGCAGTGAAGTCGCTCAGTCGTGCCTGACTCTTTGCGACCCCATGGACAGTAGCCTGCTCCTCCGTCCATGGGATTTTCTAGGCAGGAGTACTAGAGTGGGTTGCCATTTCCTTCTCTAGGGAATCTCCTCAACCCAGGGATCGAACCCAGGTCTCCTGCATTGTAGACAGACGTTTTACCATCTGAGCCACCAGGAAAGTCATTTCCCCCATATTGCAGATGAGAAAATTAAAGCTCTAAAAAATACAATACTGACCCCTCAAAAGCAACTAGTTAATTGTAACTAATGTGGACAATACTTTAGCCCCAATCCTTTTGCACTGAGCACAGCTCATTTATCCCCCTCTGTTATCACAGACATGGTTCCAAGTTTAGAATAGCCCAGCTGTGCTACTTCTCTCTTGTGGTCCTCATTGCCACACATCCAGATGTTTTCCCCCTGCAAATCAAAATCTGCTGATACACAGGAAGATGTCAACCCATTGCTATAGCGCACTGCTCTCAGATAAATATATTAGCACATTTTTACCTCTTCTTATTTCTATACAAAATTTATTCTGTTTCTGGCCACATTTATGCTGATGCGAATGGAGCCTTTCATGGGAGGCACCTTTTATTTCTGCTATATGTCTTCTTCCTGCTGTTTTTCCCCTCCAGAAATAAATTTTTACTCACTTGGCCATCTAAGCAAATATTTTCTGCTTGACATAATATTTATACATATATGCTTTTCAAATAGCATCAGAAGTGTGAATTTCATGTACAGTAATATATTTGGGGGGCATTATGTCATTCCTCAAAGGCAAAGCAAGTTTCCAGTGACAAATGAAGAAAAGGATGATTTCGAGAGAACCACTAATAACTTGAGGCAAGAGTTATCTTGACAGCAAATCCCTGAGTTAGGAAATGAAGCATTCTTGATTTTGCTAACAGTGGCTTCTTTACAAAATGTGTGTATTTAAACTGATTAGTTAATAATGGGCTTAATGATAGATGTTTGGTTGTTCATAGCCTCATGAGCAACATTTGGCATCTAGGTAGTATGTCTTTGGTGGACAGCCAGTTTAATCTTTGGAGATCTAAAAACCATAGTGTGGATCTTGACCCTGAAAATCACAACCTGTTCATTTTTTGAAGAGTTAGCTTTTATTTTGAAAAGCATATATTCTTCAAATATAAAAATGAAAATATGCATTATGAAATATGGACATTTCATGAAGATTACATGGTAATGCATGTAGGCCACTTATCATAGGGTATAATGTATAATGTGCCTCATTTTTAAAAACTATTATAATTGCTATTAATATTTATTTTTGGCTACTTTTCTCTCATTATCACCCAGCATTTGCTTGTCATATATTAATCTCTTATTCAATAAATGCTTTGTAAGAAGTTGCTAACTGAGAGGTACTCATGTAGGTATAATTGATACTAAATAGTTCAGACACCATACCATCAGCTCCCAGAGATAGATTTGCAAAGCATTAATTACAACTGTATGATGCCAAAAATTTTTTTAGAAAAGTCCCATCTTCAAGGGAAATTAACATGTACTGAATTTAAAGTCTTCAGCACAATTATCAACAATTTCAGAAGGAGCAAATGAAAAAAATTGGAAATAGTTTCAAAGATAGTTTATTTTAATCCAACTATATAAATAACCACTTTAAAGGATAATTGTCTAAACATAGCAATTAAAATACAGAGATCATCAGAATAAATTAAAAACCAAGATCAACTACATGTTATATTATTGTCTATAAGAAATTTAAAATATAGACTCAAATAAGATACAAGTAAAGAAACAGCAAACATATACCATGTTAATGTTAATCCAATGAATGTTTGAGTAGTTGTATGAATTTCTTGTAAAGCATTAAAGGAAAGTTATAACAGATAAAGAGATAAATTACATAATACACATAAATAATTAATTTCTCCAAGAAGATATAAAGTCCTAAAGGTGCATGTAACTCACCATAGAGTGTCAATATACATACGACAAAACAAGATAGAACTGAAAAGAGAAATAAAGTACTACTATAGCTGTGAACCTTAACACATCTCAATTAGTAACTGACAGATCAAACAAACAGAAACTCAGTAACAGTATATAGATGACCTGAACAACATTACCAATCAACTGAATCAAATTATATATGTAGAACAGTCCATCAAAAACAAGCGGAATATACATTCTTCTCAAGCTCACATGGCACTTTCATCAAGATAGGACACATTCATCAAGATAGACTACATTCTAGGCATAAAGCAAATTTTAATAAATGCAAAAGAATAGAAATAACACAACATATGTTTTTAAACTATGGTGGAAGTAAACTATCAATAACAAAAAGATAGCTGGAAAATCCTCAAATATTTGGAAATTAGAAACTTTCCTAAATAATCTGTTGACCAAAGAATTGTTTCAGAAGAAATTTAAACAGTATTCTAAAATAGATTAAAATAAAAATGTGTGATATGCATCTAAAGCAGTGCTTATTGGGAGATTTTTAGCTTTAAATTCCCATATATGAAAATAAAATAGATCTCAAATCAAGATCCCAACTTTCAGTTTAAAAAACAAGGAAAGAGGAGCAAATTAAACCTATAGTAAGCAGGAAAAAGGGAAAAAAATAGAGCAAAAATAAATGAAATTGAAAATAATAGAGAAAATAAATGAATCAAGAACAACTGTTTCTTTGAAAGGAATAATAAATTGACAAACCTCTAACAAGTCTCTCTAAGAAAAACAGAAAAGACATGGCTTTTTTTATGTTATCAGATTTGGTCATCTGCTATGCACATATAGACATATAAAATGAGTGGCCTAAGGGCAAAGATATAGTCTCTGAAGTATGGAGTTCCACTCCCAAGGGTCTTCTAGCTGTTGCCACCTCTGAATGGCCAACCTACCAGCACAGAGTCCAGCACCAAGTTCCCAGTGTGTTACCATCACTTGGGAAGGCGTAATGGCCACTTGGTGGTAAGTTCACTTCACTTCTTCAGTCTAAGATTTATTTTTCCTAGAATTGAAACTTATTTTTGTTGAAGTTTGCCTTTCTTACCTCAGAAACGTCAATCACCATCATTACTAATAACGACAAGTTTCCTGGCCCACAGACATTGAATCCCATATAATACAGCTACTGACTAGTGGACACATTTTATAGGTAAGAAGCTGTAGTATTGGGCCCTTTTCCAAAGGTTCCACTGGTTGTATCTCATAGTGCATTGTTCAAAAACAGCCTAATAGAGCATGGGATGGTCTCCGAAAGTCACAGCTGTAGGAACAGTAAGCAGGAACAGGAAACATCTTCCAGGTTGTGATATACTCATGGAATCAACATCTTTAACATACCATGTCCCAGCAGGAAGAAATATGAGTGTAGGAATCAAGTGCCTAGAAGCTTATATCAAAAAACATAACTGCCATTGAGCCACTGGGGAACTTTATCTTCCTATCTATTTAACTCTGGGCTTTGCAAAGTCAGAGGTCCTGGTCCCTAAACAGAGTACACTCATGCAAAGGGACAAAACCAGAGTCTCATAGAACTACAGAAAACAACTGACAATGCTTCTGAATTCTTGTGTTCATGGGCCAGCAGGCAAGAAGAGGAGTCACTATCATGACAGGGTAATTAGCCATGATTAGCTAGAGGAAGTAAGGCTGCTGATACAAAATAAGGGCAGGAAGGAATGTGTGTAACTCAGCGTATCCACTATTCTGTTGTCAGACTGTGAAATTAGCGCATGAGAAGAAAGTGGTTATCAGGGACTCAGACTTCCTCAAAATGAGGATATGGATCACACCCTTCAGAAAACCTCCAAGACCAAAAGGCATATGTGAGAGCAAGGAGCATTTAGAGTGCAGTGTAAGGAAGGGAGTAAATGAGTACCACCTGATGTCTACCTGCAGTGTTGGCAAAATGCCATTCATCCCAATACTTCTATTTTCAAAGCCTCTTAATTAAAAAAGGCATTTTGGGATGCCAGGTAATGTGCTCCCCAAAGTGTGTCAAAGATGTGAATTCACACAGTATATGGATGAATAGCCATAGCCAAGGGAGTCCTTCATTCAGCTCTCCCTCATGGAATGGTCTGTTATTGAACTGTGAGACTCTTTCATGCCATTAAATCTGAAACCAAACTCTTCCTGGAAGCCCAAGAATACTGGAGTGGGTAGCCTATCCCTTCTCCAGGGGATCTTCCCAAACTAGAAACTGAAATGGGGTCTCCTGCATTGCAGACAGATTCTTTACCAGCTGATCTACCAGGGAATCCTTTCCTGGATACACATTTCCTTAAGTGATGAAAGTATGAAGACAGGAAGATCCAGTCATTTCTGCTCTAAGTAGAACTTTTCCATTGCACAGTGAAGTGTCCCCACCAATTTCTGTTTTCTCAATCATTTTATTTCATGAATATCAGATCTACACAGCATTTAGAAAGCACATGCTCAATTGTACTTCCTCCTACTGTATTTTTTACCAATACATTTCTTGCACTCAACTCTGTCTTCATATCTCGCTTCCCAGGGCAGGTGAATTAGCATAACCTTTAAAATAAATATCAATGAAATGCATGAAACTATTATTAAAGAGATCAATAATGAGCAAGTAAATTCCCTACTCTTATAAATGGACTTCACTCATCAAGATCTTCTGAAAAAAAAAAAGTTTCTTTTAAGGAAAAAGGAGAAATATTCGAATGAATGGGACAAAAATTGCAAATGTTTGTGAAATTATGACTACTTTGTATTATCAAGGAGTGGCAAACTTTGTTTTGTCCCTCAGTACTTTAAAGTGATGATGATATATGTTAGAATTATATTTTTGTTTGAGGGGAAAGAAAAGCTTTAAAACAAAGATAAATGGTTTATGGATATATTAATAGATAGATATGTAGATAGATAATAGATAGATTTTTAGAATCATAAATACACACACATATATGGATTTTTTGGCTACATTGGATGAAAGAAACAGCACCTTTAGAATCATGCTTTATGGGTGGAAAATTATTAAAAAAAAGAAACACAAAACAAGGAAATGATGCCACTGTTTCATTAAATTACTCCCATGTGGGACCACCATATTGACCAGTCCAAAAATTCTCACTTTCCCACAAAAATAAAGATTCTTCATTGATTTATCATCAAAATATGCCTTGAACTTGAATTTGTTCTTTCTCTCAATCCTACTCAATACCTTATAACTCTCACCTGGATCCCTAAGATACCTTCTATCTGTTCTCCTGCCTCAAATATTGTTCCTTTAAAAATAAATACATGTAACAGCAAGCATGATTGATTTGAAATACTAAGATAGCTACTTCCTTCAATTGCTGGCAACCCACCAGGTCTTTACTTCCTCCAGGTCCCTCTATGCACAGAGCTGATATCTCTTTGCATACCACATGATAGGACATGTTTCTATTCTAATAATATTTATTCTGTCTGGAATGTATCTTTCACAACCACCATAAGCTCTTCTTTTTTTTCCCTATCAATCCTACTATTTTCTTTCCCTGGCTAAATCCTATTAAATAATCAGGACCCATCCCAGATACTATTTTCTTAAAAGTTCCTCTGATCTCCGTTCTGTATGATTTGTCAGGTCAAGGAGTTTAGAGACTAAAGTTGCTGAGCCTCTAAGCATACCATGCTACTTATTACTCTAGAGCCAGGCATCCTGGGATGTGAGTCAAGAGGGCTTTAGAAAGCATCACTACAAACAAAGCTAGTGGAGGTGATGGGATTCTAGTGGAGCTATTTCAAATCCTGAAAGATGATGCTATGAAAGTGCTGCACTCAATATATCAGAAAATTTGGAAAACTCAGCAATGGCCACAGGACTGGAAAAGGTCAATTTTCATTCCAATCCCAAACAAAGGCAATGCCAAAGAATGTTTGAACTACCGCACAATTGTACTCATCTCACACACTAGTAAAGTAATGCTCAAAATTCTCCAAGAAAGGTTTCAGCAATATGTGAACTGTGAACTTCAAGATGGCCAAGCTAGATTTAGAAAAGGCAGGGGAACCAGAAATCAAATTGCCAACATCCTTTAGATCATCTAAAAAGCAAGAGAGTTCCAAAAAATATCTATTTCTGCTTTATTGACTGTTCCAAAGACCTTGACTGTGTGGATCACAATAACCTGTGGAATTCTGAAAGAGATGACTACCAGACAATCTGACCTGTATCTTGAGAAACAGTTGTGCAGGTCAGGAAGTAACAATTAGAACTAGACATGGAGTAACAGTACTTCAAGGCTGTATATTGTCACAATGCTTGTTTAACTTATATGCAGAGAACATCATGAGAAATGTTGGGCTGGAAGAAGCACAATCTGGAATCAAGACTGCTGGGAGAAATATCAATAACCTCAGATATGCAGACTACACCACCCTCATGGCAGAAAGTGAAGAGGAACTAAAAAGCCTCTTGATGAAAGTGAAAGAGAAGAGTGAAAAAGTTGGCTTAAAGCTCAACATTAAGAAAATTAAGATCATGGCATCTGGTCACATCACTTTATGGCAAATAGATGGAGAAACAGTAGAAACAGTGTCAGACTTTATTTTTCTGGGCTCCGAAATCACTGCAGATGGTGATTGCAGCCATGAAATTAAAAGATGCTTACTCCTTGGAAGGAAAGTTATGACCAACCTAGATAGCTTACTGAAAAGCAGAGACATTACTTTGCCAGCAAATGTCCATCTAGTCAAGGTTATGGTTTTTCCAGTAGTCATGTATGGATGTGAGACTTGGACTATAAAGAAAGCTGAGTGCCAAAGAACTGATGCTTTTGAACAGTGGTGTTGGAGAAGATTCTTGAGAGTCCTTGGACTGCAAGGATTCAGTCAATTCAACCAGTCCATTCTAAAGGAGATCAGTCCTGGGTGTTCATTGGAAGGACTGATATTGAAGCTTAAACTCCAGTACTTTGGCCACCTCATGTGAAGAGTTGGCTCATTGTAATAGACCCTGATGCTGGGAAGGGTTGGGGGCGGGAGGAGAAGGGGGAAGGCAGAGGATGAGATGGCTGGATGGCATCACTGAGTCGATGGATATGGATTTGGGTAGACTCTGGGAGTTGGTGATGGACAGGGAGGCCTGGCGTGCTGTGATTCATGGGGTCGCAAAGCTTCAGACAGGACTGATCGACTGAACTGAACTGATTGAGTTTGACAAGAGGAACTATTTTTTTATCCATGATTTAGAACAGTATTATACACTACTCAAATTATTTGTTTAAATGGATAAATCTGTCATTTTATCTCTGCTAAAAGGAGCCATTTAAACAGGACATAATCTACTGGAATCTTTACTAGTCTCAGATTTCACACTTAATTACTTGGCTTTCAGTAAGTTGATTCCCTAGAATAATTTGTTTGGAGGTTACCTCTGAAATGCAACTTATAAAATGAAGTAAAGTCATACATTTAAAATTTGCCTTGAATACCAAAAGTTCTATGAAAATGTAAAATTTTGAGTGGTATCACAGTAGTTTTTTTCACCATTATTGTCATCATTGTCAATATCATATTCTATTTAAATAGTTCTGTTGAGTTGGATGGCTAGTACTTCTGTGAAATGTGTTTGAGAATGTGAATAGGAGGCTGAATAGCAATACAAGCAGAAACTGATTGGAACTCAATCATTGGAAAGGATATATGTTGTTTTTCTCTATTGCTTTGCTTTATCCCTTGAATGCTTGTCTAATTTCCTTTTCAGTACAGGAGTAAAGCTTTTGCAGCCTCAGGGATTCTTTTGAATGAGAAACTTGGCTTGAGATAACCTAGACCTGGACCTACCCTGTAGAGTGGGGCCAGACTACAAAATAATTGCATGCCTGTGAGTGCTATGAATCTGAGGTGTCAATTTCCCAGGTGTCTGAATTAAGGATTAGGAGGCTGTAGCTTTGTATCTTGTCTCTGTTACAGTGTTTATTTTTTTCTCTCATCATATCAATTTCAAGCCAATCAAACCTTGAGATTAAACATATCATTTTTTTTTATCTCAGACTACACATCCCTTGAATTTTTAGTGTGAAGTTAATCTGTTTTTATACAGTTCATGTGTCCCTTACTGTACATTTGTCTTACCTCTGTGGTTCACCCCATTACTGTTAATATTTCTATCCCCAAACAAAAAATATAGAAGTGTCAAAACACCTCTCTTGGCATTTACAGTTTTCAAATAAATAAGTCTATTAAGACTCTCATCATGCTTTTTATTCACAAACATGATTTATTCTATTCTGGATCTTCTCTTGGCTCCTGCTATTTCTTCAGTTTCCCTAGAATACATTTGTTTTATTATGGCTATATTTCTATGATCACTTTAAGTTTCTCCCATCTTAGAAATAAATTTTTTTCATTGAAATGTCCATCAAATAAAATATTTCTCACCAGAAATATATTTACTCAAGTTGCATTAGAAAAGTAAATTTGTGTCATATTGTGGACTATAAGAGACGCTAGAAGCTATAAATCCATGTCAAGAAACTGCCAGGTTTTTGTGTTAAGTCATAAAATATGTGATAGGGTATCAGCTTCTTACTGGTTAGCAGATATCCCTTTAAAGCAATCCAAAATTGTTCTCTTAAGGGAAATATCATACCCAAAAGCAATGTAGTCTTTGACTGGCACCTCCTTTCATCATCTGAAAAGTGGATATTAATCTTCACACGTTCTTCTGGCCCCTTTGCTCTTATACTTCCTGATAGTCTTAAAATATGAACTATTAGATATTCTTAAATCTATGTGACTCCATAATTCCATATTAAAATAATCAGATAATAATTGATTTCATTACTTCTTTATGTAATAGCATCAATCTGTTGACTGTGGTCTTCTTAGAGTGATATAAAACTAAACAGAAAATTAGGACAATAAACTATGGGTTGTTTGGAAGCTGTTGTCAATTAAATATAATTTTCTTTGAAATTTCTAAACATTGGATTTCTTTTTTATTTTAAGTGCTGTTATGCTCTGGTAGAAAACATTTTTAAATAGCAGTTTTATATATAAAATCAGTAGTCTTTGAGCTTTATGGTTGCCAGGTTAAATCTTGGAGCATTATTTCCCTATTCTTCATTATTGTTTATGATTTTTTCATGATTATTGTACATACCACACTCAGATCTCCAGATCTACAAGAGGAATTGAAAGATACTGGTTTTAATGAAGACTAGGTTAAACTGGGAACCAAGTAACACACTTACTGGAATGCAATGAGAACAATCACTTCCCAAATAATTTACAAATATAAAAATCAGAGAAGTCTGCCTATACTATAATTTAATAATAAATAGTGGTCTGCTCAGGAAATCCTGATGTTCTTTTTTTTAGATACAATATTTATAGACTGTGTTCTTAGAAGGAAACACATGATAAGGATATGGTGTCTCAGATTATGAGGGTTTTAACAACCTGTTGAGAAAGATATGATTTCTCTAGACAAATATTTCTTCTAATTTCAGAAACAAATTCTTTATAGGTGGAGATAAATCTCAAACCAGTGGTTTTTGATAAAGATCTGCTCCACACAGTTCGCATGGGCAAGTGAAATTTTACATTAGGTGAGGGACGAATTTTATAATTGTTTCCATCAGTTGCATGACCCTGAACTAAAAGCTCATTTTAGTTACCTTAATTTTTAAATCTGTAGAATGGATATATTGTATGGACCACAGTTTAAGTCTGTGGAGATTAGTTTACTTGCTTCCCTTACAGTCATTAGTTTTTTCCACCTAGGAATGTCCCATAAAATAGCATCACTTTCAGTAAATAAATACACAATAGTCAAGAATAAAATTTTATACACATAAGCTTTGTATGTTCATTTCATAGAATTCCAGACAAATCATCTCTTAATGTTTTAAGTGTGTTTGCACATGAAATGCTGTCTAGAGTGAGGACCCCCTCAGTTGTTAATGACATTCATTTCTGAATAGTGGAATTTGGAGAACATGTATTCTTTTCCAAGTTCTTATTTGAACTTCCCTGTTTTACTTTTTTGGTGGGGGGAATAATTATACTTTCTCTTTTAAGTGCCAAAATGAAGGAAGGAAGGCACTCTTATAGATCACTCAAAAATTATGTTCCTTTTGCTTATTATTTCTAAAAAGATGTATTCAGAATTCTCTCTCATTCTCTTAATAATCTAGAAGATATAGAACTTACATATGTATGTGTATTTGGTCACTGTTTTTTGTTTATTTTAACAAAGCAAATAAATAAAACCCTGAATATCTGTGTAGTCCTCAGAAAAAGAACTACTATGTGTACTTGGTTGATGCTACTTTGTTGCAAAGATCTGATCATGTATGCTATTGCTTTATCCCACTCCTATGATGGTCTTTACAAATTAAGCATTAATAAAAACATAGTCAGACTCCATCTTAGCACAGAGCTTCAGATACCAACTGCAAATCTGACTGATGGCAGTAAAGGTAAAGCTTAGTTACCAAAACAAATTTACAAAAACAAAACCCCTTGTGTGTCATGTGAGCCCTCCATAATTGGACAACCTACCTAATACTCAAACTTCATCTCTAATGATATCCCTTCATTTTAGCTGTTCCAAAAATCTTTATCAAAATACCTAGCTTTCTCACTCTGAGCCTCTAATTTACTTGATCTTTTCCTCCCGTGCTTTGTCCTTCTGGCAACTTTTACCAATAAGTGAACTTGTGTTCATCCCTTTTTTGCTCTCATGCAAAATCTTTCATAAAGCCACAGTGACTTTCCAGGAAGTGTCAAATCCTCTCTTCTTGTTTCCTCCAGATTGCTGAGTACGTGTCTCATTTTTAGTACCTCTCCCTCTATTATACTTTTGTTTGTTTTCTGCCCCAGATTGTGAAGCACCCCAGCCATAGTTGGGTTGTGTTCCTTTTGAGGTTCCTAGTGCTTAGCAAAATTCATGAAATCAAATAGATATCATAAATGGATGACTAGGTAAAGTAATGATCAAAATCTACTCTCTGAAATTTAAATATTAAAAACATTAAGGAGAAAGGCAAAGTATTTGGTCTAAAACTTTTACCTAAGGTAAGCTAGATAAAGCTCTAGTAACAAAGAACCTCAAATTTCAGAGCTTTCCTTTCCACTCCTATGAAGTATGCCATGGGCTGTAGCAGTTCTCTGGGACCACTTACCTTCTTTGAGATCCAGGCAGATAGTAGCTCCTTCAACCTGTAGTTTTACCATCTGGAACCTGTGATCTGCTTAGTTGACATAAGAAAATAGTGTAGAAGGATACTGTATTAAGAATGTTTGCATCCAGAAATGATATAGCACAGGCCCATTTAACTCCATGCATTGTGGTGTGTTCATTGTGTGCTCAGTTGTGTCCAACTCTTTGCAACTGTAGCCTACCAGGATCCTCTATCCATGGAATTCTCCAGGCAAGAATATTGGAGTGGGCAACCATTTCCTCCTCCAGGGAATCTTTCCAGCCCAGGGATCGAATCCATGTCTCTTGTGTCTTCCGCATTGGCAGGCAGATTCTTTACCACTAAGCCACCTCAGAGGCTCTACTTAATCCCATAAACTGGAAATAATCACATAGCTACATTGAACTACAAGAAGGAAGGAAGTGTAATGTATGTGTGTGTGTGTGTGTGTGTGTGTGTGTGTGCCAGGGTCCTGCCTGGGCGGGTCCGGGGGTCTTGAGGGATGAGTAGCATTGGCGGAACAACTGAGCTGAGTCGATGTGTGGTGATGGAGCAGTCTCTCTCTTTTATTGTTTTGGTTTATAGTTTTATAGCCCAAAGACATCCCCATTATATCATTACATCACCTATCATTCTATACAATTTTTTTTGTTTTCTACCTTCCATAGCAACCTTATCATTGAGCTCATTCCCCAATCTATCATGAAACATTCCCCTTGCAGAAGTCAGATTTCTATGTAATTAGATTTAACAATAGTATGTTTACCATTGACTGTCTTCAGCATACTTCATTCAATCATGATAAGTACATCAATCTAAGTAGAAAGGTTACATTTCTCTTATCAGGTACAACTATGTAGAAGCTAGAGGGAAGGGCTTAAGCTTGAAACTGTTTTATTCTATTAACCTACTCTGGTTCTTACGAGGAAAGAGGAAAGAGGACAAAGAGACAGTTTGGAAAGAGGAAAGAGGACTAAGAGACAGTCTAGAAGCACTGCTTTAGCAATAAAACCCTATTAACCTTATATAACTACTATAATGAATTCCTATGCCTACATAATCCCAAAGCAATCAATGTCTCCAACTATGCTGGACACAGTTATCAGCATTCCTAAGACCCATTCCAGCCTGATTTCTTCAAGGAAGGGAGGCTCCTCCGTGGAGTGATCAGGGGAGTAGGCTGTGGAAAGGTGACCCAAATACAAGCCCTTCTGGTGGTGGCCTTGCCATGACCCCCAGAGAACTCTTGGTAAACTCCCCAGTAAGGAGTAGTAATCTATTTAAATGTCCCTTTCATTCCCCCTTTGCCCCTGGGGAAGGCAATCCACCTTCCCAGATCCTCTGGTCGATAAGGTCTGGGGGAATTATCTCAGGAGGAATTCTTTCCAACTGGGACTGACCTACTGAGATGAGCTAAAGTTCCGAGCATGGGCAGAACTCCCAAGAAAAATACCAGGGGGCCCTTGCTCAGGATGCCCAGATAAAGAAAGTCAGCTTTGCAATTTCTTTCTTAGTCTCGTGACCTTGTCATCTGAGCAAGGGGGCATCCTGACGGCTCCCGGCATATATATATATATATATATATATATATCGCCAAGAAGGTGAAGATAATAATAGGCAGGTGAGTCCTTTTAGACTTTAACATCAGCATGGAAAAAAAAACAAAAACAAAAAGCAAATGTAGTTATTGTAATTTGGGATATTAAACAGAAATAGACAGGCACATAAACAGAAAATATACTGATATGAATCCATTAAGGGAAAGCAGAGTCTGCCCTGTTGGATACCAACTGTATTCTGTAAGGGAGGTGACTATTTTTGCATCTTGTAAAATAATGACACCATTTGCATAGAATAAGAAAAATGAGGAAATACAGATATTGCCTGTGACAATGATTTATTGGGGTGATTTAGCTTAGAGAAAAGGTGAGTCAGTATGAAATCTTAGCTATCTTCATATCACTAATGCTGTTTCATGTGAGTGGACTTGGTGCATCCAGTAAGACTAAGCAAAGGCTATGTGAAAAAGTTCATCATTTCTGCAAGTGCTACAGAATATCATAACAAGGGGAGATATAAAATCTATTCAGTGGTCCATCAATTTTTATGTATTAGATGTAGTGTAGTATTGTGGAGAGAAGGCTGAATTGAGTCTTCAGGTTTCTAGGCATGGTCTATCAGAAAATACCTGACTCACCTCTTATAATTTATAAAAGAACTCTGTGTCTCAATTTATTAATCTATAAAATGTGCTTCAATTTATTAATTTATAAAAGAAAGGAAAATCAAAGACATGAGTTCTCAGACTTCAATTCCAAAAATTTGTAATTGGTGTAGGTCATGTATTCATTCACAGAGTCTTATTCTATAGATCAGGTACAGTGATTTGCATTCAAATATTTAACAAATCACTTCCTAGAGATACTCCAGAATCACCTCTCACATCCTGCATCTTTTGTGTTTTGTACTACTTTTTTATTTGCTTGTATTTAACCATTTAGCCATTTCCCCTAAACCATTTATCCCTTTAACCATTTCCCCTAAAGTCAGGAACAAGACAAGGGTGCCCACTCTCACCACTACTATTCAGCATAATTTTGGAAGTTTTGGCCACAGCAATTAGAGCAGAAAAGGAAATAAAAGGAATCCAGATTGGAAAAGAAGTAAAACTCTCACTGTTTGCAGATGACATGATCCTGTATATAGAAAATCCTAAAGACTCCACCAGAAAATTACTAGAGCTAATCAATGAATATAGTAAAGTTGCAGGATATAAAATTAACACAGAGAAATCCCTGGCATTCTTATATACTAACACTGAGAAAACAGAAAGAAAAGTTAAAAAAAAATATTCCATTCACCATTGCAACAAAAAGAATAAACTACTTAGGAATACATCTACCTAAAGAAACAAAAGACCTAGATATAAAAAAACTATAAAACACTGATGAAAGAAATCAAAGAGGACACAAATAGGTGGAGAAATATACTATGTTCTTGGATTGGAAGAATCAATATATGGAAGAAAATGAGTATACTGCCCAGAGCAATCTATTGATTCAATGCAATCCCTATCAAGCTACCGACGGTATTTTTCACAGAACTAGAACAAATAATTTCACAATTTGTATTGAAATACAAAAAACCTTGAATAGCCAAAGCAGTCTTGAGAAAGAAGAATGGAACTGGAGGAATCAACCTGTCTGACTTCAGACTATACTACAAAGCCACAATCATCAAGACAGTATGGTACTGGCACAAAGACAGAAATATAGATCAATGGAACAAAATAGAAAGTTGAGAGATAAATCCATGCACCTATGGACACCTTATTTTTGACAAAGGAGGCAATAATCTACAATGGAGAAAAGACAATCTCTTTAACCATTGGTGCTGGGAAAACTGGTCAACCACTTGTAAAAGAATGAAACTAGTCTAGAACACTTTCTAACACCATACACAAAAATAAACTCAAAATGGATTGAAGATCTAAACATAAGACCAGAAACTATAAAATCCCTACAGAAAAACATAAGCAAAACACTTTCTGACATAAATCACAGCAGGGTCCTCTAAGACCCACCTCCCAGTGTAATGGAAATAAAAGCACAAATAAACAAATGGGACCTAATTAAACTTATAAGTTTTTGTACAATGAAGGAAACTATAAGCAAGGTGTAAAGACAGCCTACAGAATGGGGAAAAAAATAGCAAACAAAGCAACTGAGAGAGAATTAATCTCAAAAATATAAAAGCATCTTATGCAGCTCAATTCCAGAAAAATAAATGACCCAATCAAAAAGTGGGCTAAAGAACTAAATAGACATTTCTCCAAAGAAGACATACAGATGGCTAACAAACACATGGAAAGATGCTCAACATCACTCATTATCAGAGAAATACAAATCAAAACAATGAGGTACCATCTCACACCAGTCAGAATGGCTGCTATCCAAAAGTTTACAAACAATAAATGCTGGAGAGGATGTGAAGAAAAGTGAATCCTCTTACACTGTTGGTGGGAATGCACACTAGTACAGCCACTATGGGGAACAGTGTGGCGATTCCATAAAAAACTGGAAATAGAACTTCCATATGACCCAGCAATCCCACTGCTGGGCAGACACACAGAATAAACCAGAATTGAAAGAGACACGTGTACCCCAATGTTCATCACAGCACTGTTTATAACAGCCAGGACATAGAAGCAACCTAGATGTCTACCAGCAGATGAATAGATAAGAAAGCTGTGGTACATATACACAATGGAATATTACTCAGCGATTAAAAAGAATACATTTGAGTCAGTTCTAATGAGATGGATGAAACTGGAGCCTATTATACAGAGTGAAGTAAGCCAGAATGAAAAGCACTAATACAGTATACTAGCACATATATATATATATGTGGAATTTAGAAAGATGGTGACAATAACCCTATATGTGAGACAGCAAAAAGATACAGATGTATAGAATAGTCTTTTGGACTCTTTTGGAGAAGGTGTGGGTGGTATGATTTGAAAAAATAGCATTGAAACATGAAATTATCATATGTGAAACAGATTACCAGTCCAGGTTTGATGCATGAGACAGGGTGCTCGGGGCTGGTGCACTAGGATGACCCAGAGGGATGGGATGGGGAGGGTGATGGGAAGAGGATTCAGAATGAGGAACACATATACATCCATGGCTGACTCAAGTCAAGGTATGGCAAAACCACTGCAATATTTTAAAATAATTAGCCTCCAGTTAAAATAAAATAAAATAAAATAATAATGTTTTAATATTAAAAAAAATAGAAAGACAAACAAACAAAAAAAAAAGATTACCAGGTGTTGAACAGGCTAATTAAAATCATTAGTGTCCATCTGAAACTTTTTCCTTGATGTAATCAGAATACATGAAAGGACATTTAAATAGGAAGAGACTGAAAGTATGAAGCTGTCAAATAATGTTTTGTAGCATGAACTACTGATTTATTTCCTGGAAAAGGTAAAGGCTACCCACTCCAATATTCTGGCCTGGAGAATTCCATGGATTATATAGGTCATGGGGTTGCAAAGAGTCAGACACAACTGAGTGACTTTCACTTTACTTCACTGACTTAATTATTGGGTCCTCCAGAGCTACAGTCAATGACTAAAAAATCTCCCTTTAATATGCATTTCATTAAAAATAAAAATTGAAAAAAAGAAACTAAGATAGAAATTATTTAACCCTGATTTTATATAAGTTTTCAGAGAACCAAATTGATTTCCTTCATACGAAGCCACATGAAAATCAAGTGATAGTAGTAGAGCTTTTCTCACATCTTTCATTAGCTTCTAGCAATGTAACTTACAAACACAAGACAATATATGTCACCATAGGAACTGGTAGAAGCTTTTCTACTTTCCCCTTTCGATCTATAAGTCTTTCTTTAACATATATATTGGCTCTTGGAAAGAAGACAGAAATCCAGAACTTTAAGAAAATAACATATATATTTTTTTTATTTCTTTTTCCTATTTATAAAAAAAAAAAAAAACAGCTTAAAGTTTATTGTCAACCAAGGTCCAGAATTTTTCAGTGTAGCTTTGCCTTATACAAATGGAAGTATTGGAACTGAAACATATGGGTTTTGGAGCCTAGTTGAGAAATAATGGACAGCCAGATGCAACACTCGGAGATCTAAAGGACCAGGTTAATGTACAGAGGGAAAGTGACACGAGTGCTTCCGAGAGTATAGAGTAACCATCTAGCCTATTTCTAGTTGTTTAGGTCATGTATTTTGGTCAGTTTGAATAGTTGTTTTAACAATAGATATTTTATAGATTGAGGATACTTAAACAAAGGTACACATTTCTCTTTATTCTGAGATTGAGAAGTACAAGACCAAGGTGGCAGCAGTTAGGGTTCCTGCGGAGATCCAGCTTCCTGGTTTGGATGTAGTCACCTTTTCACTGTGTGCTCAGGTGGCTTATCTTTTCTTATAAGAACACTAATTTTACTCATGAAGACTTCGCTCTTAAGACCTAATCACCTGCCGGAAGTCTTGCCCTTTAACACCATCACATTGGGGGTTCAACTTCAAGATATGAATTTTGGAGGAACACAAACATTCAGTACAGAACTGTGGTTAGCCACAAAAATGTTCTGTTCTCTCTGAGACAGGTCAAACTCAAAGTATCAATTCCAAGGTTCTTTCAGAATCTCTCAGAAGTTTGTGTATTAAAAATCATTTTTACCTGTTTTTGATTTTTCTTTTCTGCTGATCAGAGGTCCCATTGTCGTGACATGGTTTACAACTTAGAAGAGGTCACCCAAATTTTAGGTCTCTAAAGATTCTGTAGAAGAGTATGTTACACAGAAAATGTAAATGAGCTTTGTGAAAGTAAACATTAGTATTTGTCTATCAGTCTTCCTTGATAAAAGTTGTATCATCTTCAGTTCGGTTCAGTTCAGTCACTAGGTTGTCTCCAACTCTTTGTTACCCCATGGACTGCAGCACCCCAGGCCTCCCTTTCCATCACTAACTCACAGAGTCTACCCACATTCATGTCCATTGAGTCAGTGATGCCATCCAACCATCTCATCCTCTGTTGTCACTTCTCCCACTTTCAATCTTTCCCATCATTAGGGTCTTTTCCAATGAGTCAGTTCTTCACATCAGCTGGCCAAAGTATTGGAATTTCAGCTTGAACATCAGTTCTTCCAATGAACACCCAGCACTGATCTCCTTTAGGATGGATTGGTTGGATCTCCTTGCAGTCCAAGGGACTCTCAAAAGTCTTCTCCAACACCACAGTTGAAAGCATCAATTCTTAGGTGCTCAGCTGTCTTTATAGTCCAACTCTCACATCCATACAAGACTACTGGAAAACCCATATCCTTGACTAGACAGATCTTTGTTGGCAAAGTAATGTCTCTGCTTTTTAATATGCTATCTAGGTTGGTCATAACTTTTCTTTCAAGGAGTAAGCATCTTTTAATTTCATGATATCATCTAAGATGTTAATTTTTCTGAGCTTATTTTGCAGTTACTATAAGGATATGTTGTTTCAGTTTTAGTGTGACTGTGTCCATTAAATTTGAGATGAATCCTGATTGGTCCAGGCCAATCTGATCAATCTTAATAATAGGCTTAACAGTAAGCATGCAACCCCTCTGGACAGTGAAGTGTAGCATGAGTATGCTGACATGCTTCTGGGAAAGGATTTTACCTCAGGATGAAAAGTGAAAATAGAATCTGGAAATAATATTTCCTTATGCAAATCTGTTAAGAGAACATGTAAGGCCGACGTTGGCAGTGGTCACCTTGAGGACCCAAGCTTAGAAATAAAAGGCAGGCATAATCCCATGACTGAATAGATTCATGGGGAACCTAGGCTCCTAATGATGCTACTTCTTTGCTAGCAGGTCCCAGGAAGGCTAAATTTAGAACTTTTGCTAAATACACAGACTGGACTTTTAGGGACAGTTAGCTACTTTGCTGCTTCTTCTTGCCAAACCTGCTACATTAATGCATCCATTCATCCCAGTTTTTTGTGTGTATTTTTAGCCTCAATCTTGAGTCTATCAATGACCTGGATAGTTATGCTCAGTTCTGAAGAACATAGCTCTTAAGATTAAAGAGTCAGGTCAACCTGCTAATACTATTATTTTGGTGGGGAGCGTGTGGGGAGTGGAGAAGAGGGAGGGGAACTATGTGACCAGAAGACACATGTCCCTCTGTTCTAGGAGACATGAGACCATTTCTCTCTGTCTTCCTTCTCTGATAAGTAATTATTCAAATTCAATGGAGAGTCTGTGCTGTATTTAATTAAGCCACAAATCAAAACTTATTCCAAACAGAGCCATTATATCCACAAGGTGATTTTTCAAAGCCTCTTATATATCTTCATCTAATTATTAATCTGAGTAATATCAGTCAATCTCCAAACAGATGGTGGTATAAGAGCAACATATTCCATCTGGACTAGCCAGATGGGCAAATGGGATTAAAGCTATGCAGATGGAAATTATGAGCTTTAGGGAAAAAATTCCTGACTTTATTTCTTTTTTTCTTAAATGACAGCATAGCCACTCATCAAACATGATATCTGTCCTCTAATATAAGAACATTGCAGTAGAGAAACCTAGCTCTGTCACTAAATTTGCTCCCAATTTTAGATTATTAAGACTTCAATACTATTACTACTACTGCTAATATTACTACTACTATTGCTAATACAGCTTTGGGGGCATAGCTATCAATATAAGTTAGATATGTAAATATTTTTTTAAGTTTAGGGATATAAACATCTATGTAATTTGAGAAGTGTAAACAAATACAATTAGTTGTATTAATAGCTATATATTTAAGAGTATTGAGATCCATGTAAGGGATCATAGCTCTCTATATAAATTTAAAGTTATAAATATCTTTGTAAGTTTAAAATGGTGGATTGCTATATAAGTTAAAGGCATACATATTTACATAAACTTGAAGGATAATCTTGTACAAGCTTAGGGAAACAGCTGTTTAAGTTAGGGGCATAGATATTTATATGTGTTGGAATGTAGATGTCTACATAAATTTAAAGGCCTAGATATCTATATAAGCTTATGGATATGGATATATACTTAAATTAGAAGTATAAATATAAATATCTATTTAAGATACAATGTAAATGTCTATATAATTCTTGTTCTATTCCTACAATTCATATATTGGATCACTAACTGAAAATATATGATTCACATTTTTTAACTTCTGGTATATAACTTTGCTATGAGCCCTGATAAACCAGACTTCTTATGAACAATGTATTCATTATCATTTCTTAGAAACTAAGGAAGTTTGTCTTCTCAGCACAAACCCAATTTAGCAAAAGATCTGGTCTATTGCTATAGACTTTCTATTCAGAGAGATGTTAAGTTCAAGCATTATATTAAGTAAGCAACTTGGTTTACTAACGATGAAAGTAAAAATAATTGGTTAATTATAAAGCTGAAACAGCATAAGTAAGTCTTTCTGGCAGATTCTGTCATATATGTATTTTTCTCATAGGCCACAAAATTGATCAGGGGTAAATATACCCCTTGTGGGGCCCAGGAGGCTCTGAGTTTCTCTTGTGAAAGTCACATACATATTTTGAAGATAGGAAGACATATAAGTGCCAGCAGAGACAGAAAATAGAGAATTACCAATAAAGTAGAAAAAACAGAATTCCCTTCAGCTCTCAGAAGGAAGGGGCTAACATTGCAAAAAGAGTGGACTCAAAGATGAGAGCCAAAACTTGTTATAAATTCAAACTTTATTTGTAAATTCAAGTAGTGTCCCTATGTTTTAGTTTCACCATCTAAAAGGTGGTGATAAATACACAGACTTGCCGAAGTAAAACTCTACAAGAAATTTAACCCAATATGATAGAAGGAGGAGGCATTCTTTAACTAGACATAGGATGTGTTCGTCTTGAGGTAAGCCGAAAGAGAGAGAACATACATATTGAGGAACTCTCTGTGCCACCAATGCAAATGTTGAAACCTATATACATTTTGTTCCATATTTACAATAATGAGACATAGTGAGTTCAGTCACTCAATCATGTCTGACTCTTTCTGACCCCATGGACTGCAGCACACCAGGCTTCTCTGTCTATTACCAACTCTCAGAGCTTACTCAAACTCGTCCATCAAGTTGCTGATGCCATCCAACCATCTCATCATTTGTCATCCCCTTCTCTTCCTGCCTTCAATCTTTCCCAGCGTCAGTATTGGAGTTTCAACTCCAATGAAGTATTGGAGTTTCAACTTCAGCATCAATTCTTCCAATGAATATTCAGGACTGATTTCCTTTAGGATGAACTGGTTGGATATCCCTGCAGTTCAACGGACTCTCAAGAGTCTTCTCCATCACCACAGTTTGAAAGCATCAATATTTCAGTGCTCAGCTTTCTTTAGAGTTCAACTCTCACATCCATACTTGACTGCAGAAAAAACCAAAGCTTTGACTAGACAGACCTTTGTTAGCAAAGTAATGTCCCTGCTTTTTAATGTGTTGTCTCGGTTGGTCATAGCTTTTCAGTAGATTTATCCATTTTGAAAATGAGAAAGTAAGAGTTACAGAGATTAAGTAAATAAGTCTTGTTTACACAGCTAGTAAGTAACAAAAGCTGAAAGATAAAACTACTCAGTATACCTCAATTTCTAAGTTTATGTACAGTACTTTAAAATCTGCACAGTAAGGTGTTTGTCTTCATGAAAAACTCTTTGAATATTTCCTTGACTATGTTGATTGCTTTTTCTTTGCTGAATACTCCTATTTGAAGCCAACTTCACCCAGAAGTCCTAACACACAGGCTAAATTTTCAGAGACTTGCCTTCTCATGATGTTTTTTTCCTGTTTACTAGACATATAGCTCTGTAGTCTACCTGAAGAGATGCAGCTTTGTGAATCCCAGATTCACTCTCCCAAAAAGGACGTTATGCTCCTTACAACAAACTCTTACTTTCCTATCGTTAAATCGACTTATTCATGTTAGGATTTTGTATATTATACCATCTTATCAAGTCTCAAACAACATTCTTCATTAAGCAATTCTTAAACCTATGCTACTGGTTAGGGTCTTAATAGAAACCATCAGGGAGCTATGTTAGCATAAGAATGGCATAGGTCTAAATAATACATTTTGATTCATTCATTGGGGAAACACATAATTTTTGTGACCAAAATAATGTATTTTAATACTTCAAATGTTATTCAATTCTTTTCTCTCTTTTTCATTGTCAGTCTTAATATATGGGTCCTCAACCATTATCACGTAGGTTTTATTTTTTTGTATAAAATATATTTTTTTATTGAATAAGCAAAACATAAACATGTTGTATGCTTAAGCTGTAGAGCATGTTATTTGATACACTTATACATTATAATATGACAAAAATGACTTAGATTTTCATAATAGATCTCTTGCTTCCATGTTTTTTCATTTCTCTCTTCCAAATTATCCTCTAAATGGCTTCAAGAGTGAGAGTTCTGGGACATCCCTGGTGGTCCAGTGGTTAATATATCTCCTTCCAATTTGATGGCCAAAAAAAAAAATACAAAAAAGAAGCAATATTGTAAAAAATTCAAACAAGACTTTAAAAAATGATTCACATAAAAAGATCTTAAAAAATAAAGAGTGAAGTTTGGAGAGGTCAACGCTATATTTTAATTCCTCATATAATTCATGAATGCTCTCTGATTCCTGTAAGATGAACTTGAAAAGACCTTTATAAAGCTTTATGAACTTCTGCTCACCATCCTCAAACATAGTGATCAGTTCAGTCACTCAGTTGTGTCCCACTCTCTGCAACCCCATGAATTGCAACACACCAGGCCTCCCTGCCCCTCACCAACTCCTGGAGTCTACGCAAACCCATGTCCATCGAGTTGCTGATGCCATCCAGCCATCTCATCCTTGGTCTTTCCCTTCTCCTCCCTCCCCCAATCCTTCTGAGCAATAGAATCTTTGCCAATGAGGCAACTCTTTGTATGAGGTGGCCAAAGTGTTGGCGTTTCAGCTTCGACATCAGTCCTACCAATGAACACCCAAGACTGATCTCCTTTAGGATGGACTGATTGGATCTCCTTGAAGTCCAAGGACTCTCAAGTCCAACACCACAGTTCAAAAGCATCAATTATTTGGAGCTCAGCTTTTTTCACCGTCCAACTCTCACATCCATACATAACTATTGGAAAAACAATAGCCTTGACTAGACGGACTTTTTCTGACAAAGTAATGTCTCTGCTTTTCAATATGCTATCTAGGTTGGTCATAACTTTTCTTCCAAGGAGTAAGTGTCTTTTAATTTCATGGCTACAATCACCATCTGCAGTGATTTTGAAGCCTCAAAAAATTAAGTCTGACACTGCTTCCACTGTTTCCTCATCTATTTGTCATGAAGTGATGGGACCAGATGCCATGATCTTAGTTTTCTGAATGTTGAGCTTTAAGCCAATTTTTTCACTCTCCTCTTTCACTTTCATCAAGAGGGATTTTAGTTCCTCTTCACTTTCTGCCATAAGGGTGGTGTCGTCTGCATATCTGAGGTTATTGCTATTTCTTCCGGCAATCTTGATTCCAGCTTGTGCTTCCTCCAGCCCAGTGTTTCTCATGATATACTCTGCATATAAGTTAAATAAGCGTGGTGACAGTATACAGCCTGATGCATTCCTTTTCCTATTTGGAACCAGTCTGTTATTCCATATCCAGTTCTAACTGTTGCTTCCTGATCTGCATACAGGTTTCTCAAGAGACAGGTCAGATGGTCTGGTATTCCCATCTCTTTCAGAATTTTCCACAGTTTATTGTGATCCACACAGTCAAAGGCTTTGGCATAGTCAATAAAGAAGAAGTAGATGTTTTTCTGGAACTCGCTTGCTTTTTCGATGATCCAGCAGATGTTAGAAATTTGATCTCTGGTTTCTCTGCCTTTTCACAAATCTGCTTGTACTTTATACCAACTGTATTTAACCACCACATGCTCTGAAACTTATCTGCACTTACACTCCACTAGCTCAGTGAATTTGGTCACCCTTCTTTTCTTTTTCCATGTGAATAATTCTTGCCCATGCCTTACTATAGATGCCATACTCCTATCAAAACCTGCTGAACTAACACCTAAACTCTGAACTAAGTTACTTAGCTCTATATTTTAGGGAATTTTGCTTAGTATTCCGTGGGGTTGATAGTCAGACAGTGCACCCTGCAAGAGACGTACTGATGGAAAAACTGTCTAGAGAATTCTATAGCAGTTGATAAGCAGCTATCATCTTCAGCCCTTCAAGTGACCAACTATGATGACCTAAATCTCCCTGGCCAAGTGAAGGAGGGCATACCTCTTTTCACATATGACACACTGATCCCAAATCCAACAGCTAAATAATACCTACATGGTCATGTTCTAGTGCTATACATGCTGGTCATTCTGTATCGTCAGTCTTGTGTTATACTGTTTATCTCCCCTGTATCTTTCACTTAGGATACTTCTTGATAACAGCTGACTTATTTATTGAATTTCCCATAGTAACCATAAGTACTGTGAGGAAAGAAGTGGTATCTTATCTATTATTTTATGATCAGCTTCTAGAGACATACATATCAAAATATTGGTAACTGATGGATGTTTCATTAATGATTAAATGGATGAATTAATGAATAACATTTACATATAATAAAGCTATCAAAGTGCTGACTACTCTGAAAAACCCTTTGCAAAAATGCAATCATACAAAGCTGCATAGAGCAGAGCTGATGGTTATCCTTAAGGAGATAACCTACTAACTTAATTTTGAATTGTTGTATTGTGATTTCATATGTATATATATATATATATATACACATATATAAATTATTTAGTGTTAGTTTCTCAGTCTTGTCTGACTCTTTGTGATCCCATGGACTGTAGCCCACCAGGTTCCTCTGTCCATAGAATTCTTCAGGCAAGAATACTAGAGTATTGCCAAGCCCTCCTCCAGGGGATATTCCCAACCCAGGAATTGAACCGTCATATTCCACATCACCTGCATTGCAGGCAGATACATATTTTGCGTTTGTATATATATATATATGTATATATACATATATACATATGTATTTGTGTGTATATATATATAATACATATACATATTTGGGAGAAGGAAATGTCAAACCACCCAATATTCTTGCCTTGAGAATTCCATTGACTAAGTAGCCTGGCGGGCTACAGTCCAAAGGGTCACAAAGAATTGACCATCACTAAGCAACTACACAATAACACATACATGCACATATTTATATATGATTTAGGTTCCTACTTAGGTGAAACAGACAAGAGTGCCTTATGTCAGGTTTTTGTTTTTATTTCTGTTTTATTATTGATCTATTTTTGATTTACAATGTTTTTTCAGTTTGTTAGTGTACAGTACTTTGATCACAAATATATATATATATATATATATATACATATTCACTTTGAGATTCTTTTCCATTTGAAGTTATTGCAAAATATTGAATATAGCTCCCTGTTCTGTACAGTAGGACTGTGTTGTTTATATACCTTTGTCAATGTTTTTAATAAGCCCCCAGATCAAAACCACAATGAGATATCACTTTACACCACTCAGAATGGCTGCAATCCAAAAAAACTACAAGTAATAAATGCTGGAGAAGATGTGGAGAAAAGGGAATTCTCTCACACTGTTGGTGGGATTGCAAACTAGTACAGCCACTATGGAAAACAGTGTGGAGGTTCCTTAAAAAACTGCAAATAGACCTGCCATATGACCCAGTAATCCCACTGCTGGGCATATACACCGAGGAAACCAGAATTGAAAGAGCCACATGTACCCCAATGTTCATCGCTGCTTTGTTTACAATAGCCAGGACATGGAAGCAACCTAGATGGCCATCAACTGACGAATGGATAAGAAAGCTGTGGTACATATACACAATGGAATATTACTCAGCATTAAAAAAAAAATTCATTTGAATCAGTTCTACTCAGATGGATGAAACTGGAGCCCATTATTCAGAGTGAAGTAAGCCAGAAGCAAAGACAACAATACAGTATATTAACGCATATACATCAAATTTAGAAAGATGGTAACGAGAACCCAGCATGCGAGACAACAAAAGGAACACAGATGTATAGAATAGACTTGTGGACTCTGTGGATGAGGGAAAGGGTGGGATGATATGGGAGAATGGCATTGAAACATGTTAGTTACCATATGTCTAATCAATCGCCAGCCCAGGATTGATGCTCGGGGCTGGTGAAACGAGATTTCCCGGGGGGAGGGGGAAGGGAGGGGGGTCCTGGAGGGGGAGCATATGTAAACCCATGGTGATATCATGTCATTGTATGGCAAAACTAATAAAAAAAATGTAAAAAAAAAATGAAATAAGCCCCCAGGCAGATTAGAACAGACATATAGAATAATTTGCAAATGTGGTCTGTTCCACTCACTCTGCAACCAGAGAGGAGGATTCCATGCTGGGAACCCAGGCTATGGATGATGATTCAAGAAAGACAGTCATAAATTGGAGAAGGCATAGGACAAGGGAAAGTGAAATGACACAGGCTTTCTAGCCATTTTCAAGCTCCTCTTTTCTTTTTAAAAATTTTTATTTTTAAAATAACAAACAAACCTATGAATATTTATGTGTTGCCTCTTTCTGGTCTTAGTTGCAGCTTCCTGGACCTTCACTCTGCTGCTGAATGCCATATCTTTTAGTTGCTGCATGAATGCTAAGTCGCTTCAGTCATGTCCGACTCTTTGCGACCCCATGCCCGCCAGGCTCCTCTGTCCATGGGATTTGCCAGTCAAGAATACAGAGTGGCTTCCCATTCCCTTCTCCAAGGGATCTTCCTGATCAGAGATTTAACAAAGTTATCTTATATCTCCTGCATTTACAGGCATTTTCTTTACTGCTAGGCCACCTTGGATATCAGTTGCAACATGCAGAAATTAATTCCCAAAGTGAAAGTCGCTCAGTTGTGTCTGACTCTTTGTGACCTCATGGACTATACAGTACATGGAATTTTCCAGGCCAGAATACTGGAGTGGGTAGCCTTTCCCTTTTCCAGGGGATCTTTCCAACCCAGGGATTGAATCCAGGTCTCCTGCATTTGCAGGTGGATTCTTTACCAGCTGAGCCACAAGGGAAGCCCAAACCAGAGAACAAACCTAGGACCCTGCATTGGGAAGGAAGAGTCTTTGCCATTGGGCCAGGAGGATAATTTCATCAAGTTGCTTTTTTCCTGATGCAGCATTCCCTTGTATGCTTCAGCTGTTTTCTGAAGTTTTGTCAAACTTGGTTTTCCAACTTTTGTCAAAGTTGGTTCTGACAGTTTCTGCTTTCTTCTCATTGTTCCTGCAAGGGGGACTAGAGGTTGAAGCTGCCTACTCTACCATTTTGCCAATGTCCCAGAGTTACTATTTTGAAGTTCACAACCTCTGCTTTATGCACCAAGCTCCATTCTTCATTTTTTCATTTGTCATGATTTATCACATATATTACAATTTATATATATTAAGAAACAAAATAACTGGGAAGAATTATTTTTATGTTATATTCTGGTATCTCTAGAGTCTATTAAGGTAATGTTACAGGGAATTTGTGAAAAAGTCTGCTGATGAATAGAGATGACAGTATGAACCATGGCTAGTTATTTCAATTACCATAAGTCATTGATCATAAGTGAATGAGTGTGAAGGGTGTACACTAAGAAATCCTACAATGGAGTTAAATCCTGAGAGTTTTTTTTTTTTTTTTTAATTGGAGGAAATTTCCTTCACAATGTTGTGCTGGTTTCTGTATAAAGCAATGTGAATCAGTCATAATTATATACATATCATCTCCTTCTTGAGCCTTCCTTCCTGCTCCCATGCCACTCCTCTAGGTCATCACAGAGTGCCAGGCTGAGTTCCCTGTGTTACATAACAACTTTTCAGTAACTATGTATTTTACACACGGTAGTGTATATATGTCGATGCTACCTTCTCAATTTCTCCCACTGTCTCCTTCTCTGTGACCACAAATTCATTTTCTACATTCACATCTTCATTCCTTCCTTGCAAACAGGTTCATCAATACCACTTTTCTAGATTCCACATATACATGTTAATAAATGACATTTATTTTTCTCTTTCTAACTTACTTCACTCTGTATAACAGGCTCTAGGTTCACCCACCTCAGTAGAACTGACAGTTTTCAAAAGTACGGCACAAAAATATTGTACCATTATGTAATACACAAATATTTGTGAATAAGTAAGCACAATTTGAATTGAATATTTACTCATACTTGAAAATATATTTGACTTATTCACAGTATGAGTACATAGTACAAACAAACCTATGAATATTTATGTGTTGCCTCTTTCTGGAAATAAGTTGTTGTAGACACCACCATGTACAAAGAATTTCAGAATATTCATTTCTACTTTGTTTCACTATTCTTTGAAAAGTGTCTTGAAACAAGTGCTAAGTTGAATGTTATTATTCCTCAGTTTTCTTTATGTCTCAAGAGGCCAGGCTTATTTCTATTTTGCACATTATGTCAACAGAGTCATCTGAGACAAATGGCAGATGCTCAAGAAGTGTGTGTCACATGAATGAATAAATGAGAAGAAGTGTAAAAACCCAAAGGAGCTATATCTTTTTAATAAATTTTAATAATCATGTTTGTAGAACTAACATATTAGAATCTAGAAAAGTCCTAATCTCAGAAAAAGTTTGCATTCCCCAGTCATTTTCAATGAATGAATCGACAGAGGGCAGTCAAAGCAGATGAGCTACAAAGAATAGTTAAGAAACATCTCCCCTGAGGATGTAGAATCTCTCCTAGGTATAACGTCCCAAATAAGGTTGGAGGAGAGCTGGAGAATAGGAAAAGAATGTCCATTAGAAGTATTTCTGCTTTCAGCTGAAGAAAGCTAAGGGTTGGAAAGGAAAGCTGGGGTAAGCTGTCCAGCATTCCAGTGTTGAATCACTGAGGGATCAATATGGGACAGAAGAGGAAAAGAAAATGCACCATTTCAGGGGCTTCAAAACCTTTAAGGAGACTATTGTATCTGCCATATGACTATCAAAATGTTTGGAAGGAGAAATAGGGCTGTAAGCGATTATGTGGGAAACAGTGGACAAGGCTGGAAAACAGTGTATTTCAGTGACCTAAAAGTTTGTCAGCCATGTATAAACCCATCTACTTATTTATACATTTATATATGCATGTATACACATATGTATGTATTGTATGGTTGTATGTCTTGTATAGTTGTATATATCAAAATACAAGTTCCAAAATGCACATGGTTAAAAGAGAAAATAACCAATAAATAAACATTCAGAAGTTGGAATTCTTAACAAGGTCTAACATAAATATTAGAAAAATGATAAGGAATGTAATAGAAAACGTGAGTAATGTGTGAAGAAATGGGTCATTTCAGTAGAGGCACAAAAATGTTACAAGGGTTCGATAAGAAATGCTGGAAATGAAAATGCAGTATTATAAATTATGATTTATGCTTAATAACAGAATGAAGAGAACAGAGAAAAGAGTCTATGAAAAAGTCTTCAGATTGAAGACAGATTGAAAGATAAAAACTAAAACAAGCAGTGAAAAAAGAACAAGTACTGAAAAAAAAGCAGAAATTTGAGATTCGTGTTTTAATAAAAATCAGCATAAATATGTATATATAATTAAAATTCCAAAAAGGGAAATGAGAGATAATAGACAGAAATACAATTTGAGAGAAAAGGGTGAAGAACTTTCCAAAATTTACGAAAAGAAATCCATCCATAAACTCAAAGAGCTCTGTGAATTGCAAAACAATAAATGCAAAAAATAAATAAAAAGATAGCCATACCATTTGAGAATTTTGTAAAACAAAGGTAAAGTTCAGATATTAAAAGCAATGGTAAGAAGGCTAACTTCTCACAATAAACAAAGGTGATTAGAAGATTACAGAATGAAATATTGAAGGTAATGAATAAGAAAGAAAAAAACTATCAAGGTAGAAATTTGAATCTGGTTAAAATATTCTTCAAAATTGAAGATAAAATGAAACCATTCTTATAGAGTTAATATGTAGAATAAAAATTTTCAAGCAGATTTGCTGAACAAAAATATTAAGAAATATTTTTCAGACTAAAAGAAAATGATGCCAGGAACAAGTCCTGATATTTAAGAACAAACGAAGAAAGCAGAAGCAAGAAGCATTTTGGTAAATATTAAATGTCTTTTTGAATAATTATGTGTATATTTGAAAATGACTCTTGAGTAAAGGAAAAATAATTTTAAAATAGTAATGTTTATAATGTAGTTATAGAAATACAATTTAAGGCAAGAGAATTGAAAAGATTAAAGGAGATCAACAAAGTTATAGTCACATAAGCTTTTTACATTTTGCATAAGGTAATGTATTATTTAAAGATGTACTTTCACAATTTGAAGATAAGTTCTAAAACAATTGATAGAACAATATGCATTAATATGTAACAAAAACTCAACAGAGAATATCATGAACGAATACTGGAGTAGACTGTCATTCCTTTCTCCAGGGATAAAAAAATCTACAGGAATACAAATATGAAAAATGTAAATACAATCAAATCAATGTTTACATTATGCATAATTGGATTAAATGCAAGTTAAAAGGCATAAATAATTAACTGGATTAAATAAAATTAAAATAAATAAGAATACAAATAAAAATGAATCATAAGACTAGACTATGTACTATTTACAAGAAACAAAGACCCAAAATATTTGAAAGAAAATGTTTGTAGAAGTTCTATCATATAAACATAAAAAATGATGGAATGACTCTATTAAAAACACAGGATTTTTAAAAAGTTATGAGATCAACATTTTGCAATATAAATATTATAAGTATATAAGAATTTTAAATAAGCTTACAAATTATTAAAAAAATATTACAGGTCTCAAGATAGAGAGCTACAAATCCACAATCAAAGCTAGATATTTTGACACATTTATTAGTTATTAAAATCCAGGGGACAAAATTCAGTAGCAGCATTGAAAATTACCAATTTTAAGAATAAAGGGGGAGAATTATTAAATGAATGCATATTAAATTGATAAAGATTTGTTATGAACAATTCTTGCTGATAAATAAGGGAATTTATAACAAAAAGACAAATTCCTAAAACAAATAAACAAAATAAACAATCAAAACTGACACAAGAAGGGGATTCACTGGTGGTCCAGTGGTTAGGACTCTAGGCTTCCACTGCAGGGAGTCTGGGTTCCATCTCTCATCAGGGAAGCTCCTGCAATCCATATCAGTTCAGTTGCTCAGTCATGTCCAACTCTTTGCGACCCATGAACCGCAGCACACCAGGCCTCCCTGTTCATCACTAACTCCTGGAGTCTACCCAAACCCATGTCCGTCGAGTTGCTGATGCCATCCAGCCATCTCACCCTCTGTCTTCCCCTTCTCCTCCTGCCCTCAATCCTTCCGAGCAATAGAATCTTTGCCAATGAGTCAACTCTTTGCATGAGGTGGCCAAAGTGTTGACGTTACAGCTTCAACATCAGCCCTACCAATGAACACCCAAGACTGATCCCCTTTAGGATGGACTGGTTGGATATCCTTGCAGTCCAAGGGATGCTCAAGAGTCTTCTCCAATACTGTAGTTCAAAAGCATCAATACTTCAGTGCTCAGCTTTTTCATTGTCCAACTCTCACATCCATACATGACTACTGGAAAAACCATAGCCTTGACTAGACGGACCTTTGTTGGCAAAATAATGTCTCTGCTTTTCAATATGCCATCTAGGTTGGCCATAACTTTCCTTCCAAGGAGTAGGAATCTTTTGATTTCATGGCTGCATTCACCATCTGCAGTGATTTGGGAGCCCCAAAATATAAAGTCTGAGGCTCTTTCCACTCTTTCCCCATCTATTTCCTATGAAGTGATAGGACCAGATGCCATGATCTTAGTTTTCTGAATGTTGAGCTTTAAGCCAACTTTTTCACTCTCCTCTTTCACTTTCATCAAGAGGCTTTTTAGTTACTCTTCACTTTCTGCCATAAGGGTGGTGTCGTCTGCATATCTGCAGTTATTGATATTTCTCCCAGAAATCTTGATTCCAGCTTGTGCTTCTTCCAGCCCAACATTTCTCATGATGTACTCTGCATATAAGTTAAATAAGCAGGGTGACAATATACAGCCTTGATGTACTCTTTTTCTTATTTGGAACCAGTCTGTTATTCTATGTCCAGTTCTAACTGTTGCTTCCTGACCTTCATACAGGTTTCTCAAGAGACAGGTCAGATGGTCTGGTATTCCCATCTCCTTCATAATTTTCCACAGTTTATTGTGATCCACACAGTCAAAGAATTTTATGTAGTCGATAAAGCAGAAGTAGATGTTTTTCTGGTACTCTCTTGCTTTTTTGATAATCCAGCAGATGTTGGCAATTTGATCTCTGGTTCCTCTGCCTTTTCTAAAACCAACTTAAACATCTGGAATTTCATGGTTCATGTATTGCTGAAGCCTGCCTTGGAGAATTTTGAGCATAACTTTACTAGCATGTGAAATGAGTGCAATTGTACGGTAGTTTGAGCATTCTTTGGCATTGCCCTTCTTTGGGATAGGAATGTAAACTGACCTTTTCCAGTCCTGTGGCCATTACAGAGTTTTCCAAATTTGCTGGCATACTGAACGCAGCACTCTCACAGCATCATCTTTTAAGATTTGAAATAGCTCAACTGAAATTTCATCACCTCCACTAGCTTTTTTGGTTAGTGTATCACAAATTATTCATTTCACCAATGCTGAACGCTCAGTTTATTGCTAATTTTTAGCTAAAACAAAATAACACTGTTATAAACATCCTTGTATATGTCTGTTTATGAACATATTTTTATAGATTATATTAATATACCTAGAAGTAAATTTTCTGGAAAATAAGTAATACTTATATTCAAATTTAGTAGATACTGTTAACAGATGGCTTTGATTCTCCTTTGGTTTCTTCCCACTGGTTTTCTACGAGCATGTTCTTTAGACCCCATATGTTTGTGCTTTTCTCATTTTTCTTCCTATACATGAAGACAGAATATATTTAAGTGCTTCCTATATATTTAAGTGCTTCTTGTATTAGGTGAATGTATGTTAATAAGTATAATATATATATAATATATGGTATATTATATAATGAAGGTCATTCCATTCATTTATTTTCTTCCCAATACCCACCTCCAAATGAAAAGCTTATTAAATGAAAAATTAAGTCTTCCCAATGCTTTGGAATATATATATATATATATATATATATATATATATATATATATATATATGAATTCTTATTCCAGACAATTCTATACCATTCATTTGTTTTTTTAATCCTTGTGTTTTTACCACACTTTACATTATATAGCTTTACAATAAGCTTCAGTATCTTACAGTGTGTATTTCTTTCAATTTAGTTCTACTTTTTCTAGATAATGCTGATTGTTCTTCATCTTGGTTTTTCTATACAATTTTAATGCATTGAGATAAAATTCATAAAACATAAAATAATCATTTTAAAGTGAATAATTCAGTGATATATAACACACTGACAACATTGTACAACTACATTTCTAACTCCACAATTAAATTCTATTAATTTCTATCAAGCAGTTTCTCCCCGTCCTACCCTCTCCCAATCCTCTGGCAACCATGAGAACATATTCTGCCTTTATTTACTTATCTGTTCTGAATAATGCATGGACATATTCAATCGCAGTCAAAATTCTAGTGGCCTACTGACAAATTGAATTGATTCTCAAATTAATATGGAGTCTCAAGGAGCCCTGAATAGTTAAAACATTGATTAAGAAGAAAACAAGCATAGATATAAATACCCATGACCTTGGAATTGGCAATGAGTTTGTGAATACTAAGGTCAAAAACATGAGCAGCGAAAAGAAAAAGAGATAAAGTGGGCCTCATTCAAATTAAACAACTTTTGTTTATCAAATGACATAATCAGAAAAGTGAAAATACAGCCAACAAAATATGAGAATATTTTTTGAATTTATATGTGTGTATACAATATCCAGAATATATAAAGAACTTCTAAAATGGAATCATATAAAGACAATACAGTTAAAAGTTACCAAGTGCCTTATAGGAACATGAAAAGCTTCTCAACATTATTAATCATTAAGCAAAAGAAAATGAATACAACAATGAGGTACAACTTTATGCTTACTGCTGCAAGGTCACTTCAGTCATGCCCGACTCTCTGAGACCTCGTAGACGGCAGCCCACCAGGCTTCCTCGTCCCTGGGATCCTTCAGGAAGAACACTGGAGTGGGTTGCCATTTTCTTCTCCAACGCATGAAAGTGAAAAGTGAAAGTGACATCTCTCAGCTGTGTCCCACTCTTCGCGACCCCATGGACTGCAGTCTACCAGGCTCCTCCTTCCATGGGATTTTCCAGGCAGGAGTACAGGAGTAGGGTGCCATTGCCTTCTCCATTATACTTACTAGAATGGCTATAAAGAGAAAGAGAGACAGAGAGAGTGAGAGGAAATGTGGGCATGAGTACCCTTGAATATTGCTGTTATGAATCTAAAATGGCTCCACAGCAGTTAAAAATGTCTGGTGACTCCTCAAAAATGTAATCGTAAAATAACCATGAGAATTATTAATTCCACTCCTATATCTATATCCAAATAAATGGAGAACATATTCAAAGAAATATAGGTAAATAGATGTATGTATATTCATAGAAGGACTATTTATGATAGTCTAAAGTGGAAACAGTCCAAACACCTATCAACTGATGAACAACTTTTAAAAACTTGTAACGTATATGGAATATTTTTCAAAAATTTAAAATGAATGAAATACTATGCATGCTACAACTTGGATGAAACTCATGAACATTAGGCTAAGTGAAAAAATCCAGACACAAAAGTTTATATATTCTACACAAATATTAAAATATTTGCTAATTTTCATTAAAATCATGCTACAATTTATCTGTACATGGAATTCATAACTTGTTTTTTGTAGAACTAATATTTTTTTTTACTATTCAGTCCCTAAATACCTGAATATTGTATAGAGCTTTATATATTTATGTTTTTAAAATATCTTTGACTTCAATTTCATGGTTAGTTTGCATGTAGAGATTTAGAATATTTATCTTTAAATTTATTCTCGGTAATTAGAATTTTCTCATTATTGTAAATTATACTTTCCTTTTTCATTTTCTAGTTGCTTATTTACTAAAAGTGAGAAGCTTTGTATTAATCTTTTATCAGTGACCTCACTATATTAACTTACTAATCTTAAGATGTTATCTATGTATTAGTTTTACCTTTATGCATGCACTATTATGCATCATGTAAAGTATGACTTTAAAAAAAAATATTACTTAAATATTGTAAATGTTCATTACAACTTTTTAATAAATATACCAAGTGGTAATTATGACTTAAAAAGGTAAAAAAATGAAATACAAATATCAGCACATTTAAAAATAAGAAAAGTGTAATAAATAGTGAGCAAAACATTACTTACATCACACCATGTACAAAAATTTTTAATTCACTTCTGGCACCTAAGAGAAACAATATTGAACAAAAAATGTGGAATAGGATAGAAATAAGTTTAAAATGGCACTTCAAATGTAATCAAGTAATAGGAGAGCTAGACTTGATTATATTTCTAAATGAGCTCCATGATGATTTTGAAATCTTTTGAATTCAGAGAGATCTCTGTGTGTCACTGAGAAGAATTTAAAAATTACATTTAGTTATTTTTTTTCCTTTTGAAGGAAAACTCGAATATAAAAAAGCTCCCTACTCTGTGTGCTAGTAAATGTTTTTTTTCACTTTAGAAACTTATCTAGGTTTTGAAAAAGAAAGATGGTTCACACAATATAAATTGAAGTAAAAACATTGTTCCAAATTCTGCATTATAATCAGTTTCTTTGAGAGCATCACAATGCATTAACAGAAAGTGTGGATTTTTAGAAGATTCAGAAGAATCTTTATGAAAATTTTATGTTTTTGCTTCTCTTCTTATACATACTGTTTTTCTTTATAAGTAAGAAAATGGAAAAAGGTTAAATCCATATGTTTCGAAAAAAAGCAGTTTAATACAAGCTAGAAGTTTTCCTGTATTTTCGAGGCCTGATATTGCTGATAAATTGACACTGATAAACCCAGAGTGTAAACGTCACATCCACCATGAATGATCCTAAGAATATAGAATCTCCCCTCTGAAACCTACACTGAAATGACTGATTCTCCTCTGAACCAACATATGTAGCCACGCCCTCTGTGTGTAAGCAACTGTACTCATTTGTCTTCAAAAGCACATCACACCATAAATCTGTTTACCTGTTTATCTCTACCAATAAACTTGAGCAGTGGCAGGAAACAGAATGCCTCTTCTTTATTCGTATTCCAGCATTTATTGTAGGTCTTAGGACCACCTCAGCAATTGTTTGTTGAATTAAATAGAACAAAATAGAGAACAATTTATTTCAGTTGAGTAGACAGTGAAATTTCAGATTGTGAAATGAAATGGAATATTTTGCAGCTGTGGCCTCACCAAGTAGTAAAGCATTTGGGAATAACTGCAGGTCAAGACACCTCTACAGGGTGCTCAGGGCTGGTGCACCGGGATGACCCAGAGGGATGGAGGTTCTGGAAGGGGAACACATGTATATCCATGGTGGATTCATGTCAATGTATGGCAAAAACAACACAATAATGTAAAGAAAAAAGTCTTTCTTGAATTTGTTACTCTGGAAGAGCAGAGGGCAATCACTAATAGTTTCAGAAAAAAATACTGCAATGAACGATGGGATACATGTATCTTATTTCAATTTTGGTTTCCTCAGGTTATAACCTAGAGGGGTGGGATGGGGGGTGAAGATGGGAGGGGGAGATGGGAGGGAGGTTCAAAAGGGAGAGGATTTATATATACCTATGGCTGATTCATGTTGAGGTATGAAAGAAAACAACACAATACTAAAGCAATTATCCTTCAATAAAAAATAAATTAAAAACAAACGAAGAAAAAATAAAAAGAATCAGATGGGCCAAACCAGATATGATGTTCAACTGTAGATGTATCTGGTGGTGAAAGGAAAGCCCAATGCTAAAAGAGCAATACTGCATAGTAGCTTAGAATGTTAGGTCCATGAATCAAGGTAAATTGGACACGGTCAAGTAGTAGATGGCAAGGATGAACATCAACATCTTAGAAATCAGTGAACTAGAATCGATGGAAATGGGTGGCTTTAATTCAGATGACCATTATATCTATTACTGTGGTCAAGAATTTCTTAGCAGAAATGGAGTGGCCCTCAGGGTCAACAAGAGTCCAGAATGCAATAGTTGGATGCAGGCTCAAAAAAACAAACAAACAAAACAGAATGATATTGGTTCCTTTCTAAGGCAAATCATTCAACATCTCAGTAATCAAAGTCAATACCCCAATCCGTAATGCTGAAGAAGCTGATCATTTTTATGAAGACAGACAACACCTTCTAGAACTAGTACCAAAAACAGCTGTCCTTTTCACCATAGGGAATTGGAAAGCAAAAGTAAGAGGTCAAGAATTATCCAGAATAACAGACAAGATTGGCTTTGGAGTACAGAGTGAACTAGGGCAAAGGCTAACAGAGTTTTATCGAGAGAACATGCTAGTCACAGCAAGCACCCTTTTACTACACAAGAGGCAAATCTACACATGGACATCACCAGATGGTCAATACTGAGATCAGCTTGATGATTTTCTTTGTAGCTAAAGATGGAGAAGCTCTACACAATGAGAAAAAAAATTAAAAAAAGACTTGGAATTGACTGTGGTTCAGATTATGAGCTCCTTATTGCAAAATTCAGGCTTAAGTTGAAGTAAGTAGGGAAAATCACTAGGCCATTCAGGTATGACTTAAATCAAGTCCTTTAAGATTATATAATGAAGGTGACAAATTGATTCAAGGTATTAAATCTAGTATACAGAATGCCTGAAAAACTATGGACAGAAGCTTGTAACATAGTATAAGAGGCACTGACTAAAACAATTCCAAAGAAAAATAAATGTAAGAAGGCAAAGTGGTTTTCTAAGGAGATTTTATAAACAGCTGAGGAAAGAAGAGAAGGGAAAGGCAAGAAAGAAAGGAAAAGATATAGCCATCTGAATTCAAAGTTACAGAGAAGAGCCAAAAGATATAAGAAAGACTTCAAAGTGGCCAACTCAAAGAAATAGGAGAAAACAAAATAATGGGTAAAACTAGAAATCTCTTCAGGAAAGTTGAAGATATCAAGGGAATATTTCATGCAAAGACAGGTACTATAAAGATCAGACATGGTAAGGTCCTAAGAGAAACATAAGAGATTAAGAAGAGGTGATAACAATACACAGAAGAACTATTCAGAAAAGGTCTCAATGACCCAGATACCCATGATGGTGTGTGCACTCATCTAGTACTGGACATCCTGGAATGTGAAATCAAGTGGATCTTAGAAAGCAATACTATGAACAAAACTACTGGAAGTGATGGAATCCCAGCTGAGGTATTTCAAATCCTAAAATATGATGATGTTAAAGTGCAGCACTCAATATTTCAGCAAATTTGGAAAATTCAGAGTGACCACAGCACTGGAAAAGGTCAGTTTTTATTCTACTCCCAAAGAAAGGCAATGCACTCCCACACAGTTGCATTCATTTCACATGCTTGTAACAGTTATGCTAAAAATCCTTAAATCTAGGCTTCAGTAGTATGTAAACCATGAAATTCCAGGTGCATAAGCTGGGTTTCAAAGAGGCAGAGGAACCAGATATCAAGTTGTTAACAATCATTGGATCAAGGAGAAAGCAAAGGAACTCCAGAAAAACCACTCTCTCACTGAGAGATTTGGTTTCCTGGGCTCCAAAATCACTATGGATGGTGACTGCAGCCATGAAATTAAAAGATGTTTGCTCCTTGTAAGGATCACTATAACAAACTGAGACAGCATATTGAAAAGCAGAGGCATCACTTTTCTGACAAAGGTCCCTATAGTCAAGAATATGGTTTTTCTGATAGTCACATACACATGTCAGAGATGGACCATAAAGAAAGCTGTGAACCAAAGAATCGATGCTTTTGAATTGTGGTGCTGGAAAAGGCTCTTAAGAGTTCCTTAGACTTCAGACATCAAACCAGTCGATCCTAAAGGAAATCAACCCTGAATATTCATTGGAAGGACTGATGCTGAATCTGAAATTCTAATACTTTGGCCCCCTGATGGAAAGAGCCAATTTATTGGGGAAGACCCTAATGCTGGGAAAGATTGAAGTCAAAAGGAGAAGGGAACAACAGAGGATGACATGATTAAATAGCATCACTGACTCAAAGGACATGACTTAGAGCAAACGCAGGAAGATTGTGGAGAATGAGCAGCCTGGTGTGCTACAGTTCATGGTGTCCCGAAGTGGTGGGTAGGACTTAGAGACTAAATACAGCAGCAATGCCTGATTCACTCTGCTGTACTGTGGAAACTAACACAACTTTGGCAAACAACTGTGTGTTCTGTTCTAAGCTGCTTCAGTGGTGTCTGACTCTGTGCGACCCTATGGACTATAACCTGCCAGACTCCTCTGTCCATATGGAATTCTCCAGGCAAGAATACTGGAGTGCATTGCCATGCCCTCCTTCAGGAGAATCTTCCCAACCCAGGGATCAAAGCCACATGTCTTATAATCCAGTAAAAATTAATTTTTAAAAAATCACTGCCCTAACAAAATGTATTCACTACTAGGAAAATACAAGGAAATATAACATTTGCATAGTGTGCGTGCATAAAATAAAAATCAAAAAATAACATTTGTACCCCAAAAATAAATTCCACCTCTCTGACTTATTTTTCTCCCTATGAAGTGTTAAAGTCTCTTATAATAAGACATGGCATTGAAAAGGAGTCTGCAGATTCTGGCCCCTCTCTGATAATTATGGCTTTTACCAGATTTTTTTTTATCAGTTATTAATTTGTGCTAAATGATGACTTTCACTAGGTTGCTTTTTATCTCAGTTACCAAAGTGTAACATATAATAAGGTGCATATGAAGCATTCAAGTTTATTGAAAATGCAATCAGTGTTCTCTTGCCCCTGGTCTTCTATAAGAGCAGAGCACTACAAGCCTGCCTTAGAGAGACACAAATACAACTCAAGGAAAGGCTTAAAAGTAGTTTTATTTATGTAAAGTTATTATAACTGATTTCATTTGCTACAAAACATCATGTGTTTCATATCTTGCTCATTCCTGGTTGCTCAGAATACAAATCGATTACCTATGGAAAAAGACTGATGTTATTTAATACTGAGTACCTATTAATAAATCACATTAGGATACCTAATTAATTATCTAGCTCATTTAAAATTATCTACTTTTAAATTATCTACTTTGGGAAAATATGAATATAACTCTACCTCATTTTTAATGGCTGCCAGTATTAGAGGCAATCATTTAAAAGTTCTATGTTTTTTCTTATATCACACAATAAAAGAGTTTTTTTAAAATCTTATAAACTTAGGATTTAAGATGTTAGTAGATTACCAAAGAGTGGGAAGACTTGATTATGTTCAAAAGTTGGAAAGATAATATCTTGACTGTATCAAAACTTCCAGTGTTGGTTACTATGGCTATTCATAGCTTTTCCTCATTGCATGATGGATTTACCTAGGTAAATAAGAGTGAAATAAATGAATTATTCTTCTTTCCATAAGGTGTAAAACTCTTGTTTACTGTTTTCTCAAAACAGTAATTCTGTGGATTGTACATAAACAACAATAAGCAGAATCCAATTTTGCAAATAAACTAGAAACACTTCTGATTCGAGTTTCTTAGCTGCCCTCTTTTATACTCAGTAACAGCTCATCCTAGATTGCAATACAGCCTCTTCTGCCCAACCTTCCAAATTTCACCATGAATCTCTCCCACTTTTTCTTTGCTGAGAGACCCTGAGCTGAGGAAGGACTCCTGGAGAAATTAAACAACAACCAGCATATTCTTCAATATTATTTTTGCTTTTTCCTGTCTTTCCTCTTCTCAGGCTCCCATTATGGTACCATGATATGCTTGATGGTATCCCACAGAATTCTGTTGTGTTAATTTTTCTTTATTCTTTTTCCCTTATGTTTTTTCAGATCGGTTGATCTCTGTTGATGAATTCTCAAGTTCAGTGATTTTTTTCTTCTGACTGGTCGAAGCCCCTATAGTGATTTTTTTTTTCAGTATTGTATATTTCAATTTTTGAATTTCTGTTTTTTTCTTTTCATAGTACTCTCTATATTTTTATTAATATTCACTATTTGGGGAAACTTTATTTTTATATTTCTCTTTAGTTGGTTAGACATGATTTCCTTTGGCTATCTGGATGTATTTAATATAATGGATTTATGGGCTTTTTCTATTAAGTTCAAATTTTTACTTTCTCAGGGACAATTTCTGTTAATAGGTTTTGCTTTTTCTGTTTTATCTATGACTTGCAGTTCTCTATGTGTATATGCATATCTCATAATTTTTGTTGAAACCTAAACCTTTTATAAAATATTGTGAATTAAATATGGAAATAAAATTCTTCCCTCATCTCAGGAATTGTTCCTGTTACTCTTTGCTGTTGATGCTGTATTGACACTGTAGTTTGTTTAGTGGATCAGTTCAGTTGAGTTCAGTTGGTCAGTCGTGTCTGATTCTTTGCCACCACATGGACTGTAACACACCAGGCTTTCCTACCCATCACTAACTCCTGGAGCTTGCTCAAACTCATGTCCATCAAATCAGTGATGCCATCCAAACACGCCATTCTCTGTCATCTCCTTCTCCTCCTGCCTTCAATCTCTCCCACCATCTGGGTCTTTTCCAATGAGTCAGTTGTTTACATCAGGTGGCCAAAATATTGGAGCTTCAGCTTCAGCATCATTCCTTCCAATGAATATTCAGGACTGATTTCCTTTAGGATTGACTGAATGGATTTCCTTGCAGTCCAAGGGACTCTCAGGAGTATTCTCCAACACTATAGTTCAAAAGCATCAATTCTTCCATGCTCAGCTTTCTTTATGATCCAACTCTCACATCCATACATGACTACTGGAAAAACCATAGCTTTAGCTAGATGGACTTTTGCCAGCAAAGTCTCTGCTTTTAACATGCTGTGTAGGTTGACAGAGTATTCATTTCAAGAAGCAAGTGATTTTTAATTTCATGGCTGTAGTCACCATTTGCAGTGATTTTGAAGCACAAGAAAATAAAGTCTCTCACTATTTCTATTGTTTCTCCATCTATTTGAGATGAAGTGATGGGACCAGCCATGATCTGTGTTTTTTGAGCGCTGAGTTTGAAGCCAGCTTCTTTGCTTTCCTCTTTCAGTTTCATCAATAAGCACTTCAGTTTGTCTTCACTTTCTGCCATAATAGTGGTGTCATCTGCATATCTGAGGTTATTGATATTTCTCTTGGCAATCTTGAATCCAGCTTGTGCTTCATCAAGCCCTGCATTTCACATGATGTACTCTGCATATAAGTTAAATAAGCGGGGTGACAATGTAAAGCATTGATGTAATTGTTTCCCAATTTGGAACCAGTCTGTTGTTCCATGTTCGATTCTAACTGTTGCTTCCTGACCTGCATATAGATTTCTCATGAGGCAGGTAAAGTGGTCTGGTTTTCCCACCTCTTGAAGAATTTTCACAGTTTGTTGTGATCCACACAGTCAAAGCAGAAGTAGATGTTTTTTCTGGAACTCTCCTTCTTTTTCTATGATCCAATGGATGTTGGGAATTTGATCTTTGCTTCCTTTACCTTTTCTAAATCCAGCTTGAACATCTGGAAATTCATGATTCATATACTGTTGAAGCCTCACTTGTGGAATTTGGAGCATTACTGTGCTAGTGTGTGAGATAAGTGCAACTGTGTGGTAGTTAGAACATTTTTTGGCATTGCCTTTCCTTGGGACTGGAATGAAAATTTACCATTTCCTTGGGACTGGAATGAAAATTTACCACTGTTGAGTTTGCCAAATTTGCTGTTATATTGAGTGCAGCACTTTCACAGCATCATCTTTTAGGACTTGAAATAGCTCAGCTGGAATTTCATCACTTCCACTAGCTTTGTTCATAGTAATGCTTCCTAAGGCCATTTGGCTTCACACTCCAGGATATCTGGCTCTAGGTGAGTGATCACATGATCGTGGTTATCTGGGTCATGAATATCTTTTTTGCATAGTTTTTCTGTGTATTATTGCCACCTCTTCTTAATATCTTCCACTTCTGTTATATCCATGCCATTTCTGTCCTTTATTGTGCTCATCTGTGCATGAAATGTTCCCTTGCAATATCTAATTTTCATGAAGAGATCTCTAGTCTTTCCCTTTCTAATTTTTTTCCTCTATTTCTTTGCATTGATCTCTGTGAAAGGCTTTCTTATCTCTCCTTGCTCTTCTTTGGAACTCTACATGCAATTGGGTATATCTTTCTTTTTATCCGCTTTTAGCTTCTCTTCTTTTCTCAGTTATTTGTAAGGCCTTGTCAGACAACCGTTTTGCCCTTTTGCGTTTCTTTTTCTTGGGGATGGTCTTGATTCTGGCCTCCTGTACAATGTCATGAACCTCTGTCCATAGGTCTTCAGGCACTCTGTCTATCAGATCTAATTCCTTGAATCCATTGTATATTAGCAAGGGATTTGTTTTAGGTCATACCTGAATGGTCTAATGGTTTTCCCTACTTTCTCAATTTCAGTCTGAATTTGGCAATAAGTTCAGGATCTGAGCCACGGTCAGCTTCCAGTCTTGTTTTTGCTGACTCTATAGATCTTCTCCACCTTTGGCAGCAAAGACTATAATCAATCTGATTTCAGTATTGACCATTTGGAGATGTCCATGTGCAACATCTTCTCTTGTGTTTTTGGAAGACAATTTTTGCTATGACCAATGTGTTCTCTTGGCAAAACTCTGTTAGCTTTTGCCCTGCTTCATTTTGTACTCCATGGCCAAATTTGCCTGTTATTCCAGGTATTTCTTGACTTCCTACTTTTTCATTCCACTCTCCTATGATGAAAAGGTCATTTTTTTTTTTTAATGTTAGTTCTAGAAGGTCTCATAGTTCTTCATACAACCGTTCAATCTCAGCTTCTTCAACATTTGTGGTTGGGGCATAGGCTAGGATTACTGTGATATTAAAGGATTTGCTTTGGAAATGAAGAGAGATCATTCTATCATTTTTGAGATTGCACCCAACTACTTCATCTTGGTCTCTTTGGTTTATTATGAGGGCTATTTCATTTATTCTAAGGGATTCTTATTCACAGTAGTAGATATAATAGTCATCTGAATTAAATTCACCCATTGCAGTCCATTTTAGTTCACTGGTTCTGAGAATGTCAATGTTCATTCTTGCCATCTCATGTCTGACCACTTCCTATATGCCTTGATTCATGGACCTAATATTCCAGGTTCCTATACAATATTGTTCTTCCATCACCACTCACATCCACGACTGGGCATTGTTTGTGCTTTGGTTTCTTCTCTTCATTCTTCCTGGAGTTATTTCTCTGCTATTTTTAAGTTTAGTGGATATACTGATTCAATTCTATAATACATGTAGTCTTAAACCACATGTTTCTGCTTAGTTATCTTAATGGTCAGAGACAGATTTCCTTAAATTGTTGTAAACAATGAGTTTTCCTGCTTTTGATGAGGAGTTCTGAGTGCATGTTAGGACACACCTTCACCAAAGATAAAGGCAGTTTACCACTCAGGCTCAACCGTCACTTTCTGTTTGAACAGAAACTCAGCATCACAGTGAAAACAAATATTAGATCTCTCCTAGTTGTTTAATTTGTAGTCATACAGTCCTATACATGTATGTGGCTTTCTAGGTTATAAAGAATACATCACAAACATTCCAACTTCCTATGAATAGCTCCTTGCTCAAGTTTTAAGCATTTTAGTTAACCTATAGTTTTTCTCTACTGTTATGCCCTGCCTCACACATGTGTGAAGTTAAGATTTCTTTTATAATTGCTGACAAACATTCCTAGGAAAAGGCTTTTCTCATTGAGCAAGGTCCAAGTAAGGTCTGATAAAAGAAATCTTGAAAATGTGCTCTTCCAGTGAATCGCCACACAAGCTAAATAATGACAATTCTCTGAGGTGAGGCTATAAAGGGGCTCCAAATTCACTTTTTTCCTGTTCTGGTCAGCTGCTGCTGGTTTTAGCAAGGATGCATTTGTTGGTGTGTAAGTTTACCTTGCAGTTGAAAAGAGGAGTATGGAAAGACAAGTTAAAATAGTGTTACCCTATTCTCCTTACCAAGATTTAGCTGTTTCTCTTGAACAAATGCTGCAAGCCTGTAGTTGGCATTTTCAGTTAACATTCTGCAGGCTCCCGTGCTCATGAAATGTTTCCACCCAGGGATTTGTGTTTAAACATACATCCTCAGTACTGTGCATTCACAGTTCTCCATCTATCCATCATTCATCCATTGGTTCTTCTTTTTTTCAACAAGACAACAGCATAATCTGATCAATCAGGCCCCAGGTTCACAGCAAGGGGGCCTGGGCTTCCAGTGGCCCAGAATTTAGGCTTGAGCCTTTACTCAGGGGCCTCCAAGAATAACATCCTTTTCTGAGGAAATAGAAGCTGGGGCTAAATGGGCAATTCATGTTTAAGTCTCTGACCTCAACTGATTAAGAAAAACCTGAACCTCAACTGATTAGGGAAAGTCTAAACTTCAGCCTATGAGTACCCTGAGACAGACAAAAAAATCAAATGTCAGATTGCCTAAATGCTAACAGTTTACCATTTTGCAATTTCTTCATTGTTTTTTAAGAAGAAGAGGTTTTCTGGAGGTCTTTAACATTACCACTTATATTCCTGCAGGATATAATTATAAAGAAGAGAAAACAGAAAGCAATAAAGGTGAAGGCATCTGCCCAGGTGTAGGCATAAAAGCAGGAATTAACATAGAATATGCTAATTAATGTAGCAATTAGTTGAGCAGAAGCAGTGGGAACTTGCAGGATAATTAGGGTAAGTTGGCTGTAGCCACTGTTGAGGGTTTTGAGAAACAAGATGGGGAGTCTGGTTATCATATAAAGACAATAGGAATCTCTCTTTTTTTGTTTGTTTGTTTATAAGAATTTCAGTCAAGCAATCACATTATGAAATCTCAACATCTAATCTCTCACATGTAGTGAATTAGATCATTTCCAGCAAACAGGCTTTCTTGATAAATTAAAAGCAAAATACCATCTATTTTTCCATGGTTTCCTCATGTTCTTTAAAGACAAAGATCATTGAAATCTGTTTTATTCAAGATGGGCAGATTGCATTGAGGTAACAGTAACAATAGCAACAACAATAATAGTAAAAAGAGGGAATTTGATTTTGTCTGGGGAGTGTGTAATTTCCTTGGTTCTATCTCATCACAACAAAAATTTGAAGCAATGGACCAGTGTTACAGCTCCCGGATGGGCCAGTGTTACAGTTTTGTGTTAACAGCTCAGTTTTATTTAGAAAATGAAGGAAAATACCTCCTTGAGGAGTGAGGGCATGCAGACCCAAAAGATGCAAAGAGAAGAGAGAGAGAGACCCCCGGCCCTTTGGCTCCTCTTTTTATACGTTTTTTTTTTTTTTTTTTTCTCCTCCCCCTGGACCTGCCCTATGTAAACTGGGCTAGCCAGGAGTGCTGTTTGCTCTACCTGAGGTCCTCACCCCGGTCCTCAGAACTTTCTTTTTTCTATTTTCACAGGCTTTTCCCTTCCTTGTCTTTTAGCCATAACCATTCTGGGCTCCTTTTTCCTATTCTAACTACCTAACAATTTGATCCTTATTCATGTTATATGACCTTCATGTTTTAGGAAGTCTGTTTTGCTATCATGTTGAAGTTCTTCAGTTTCTTCCACAGTGAGAAGAGAGCTCTCCAGAGAGCCTTTCACCAGTAATTATATGATGTTTGTCACAGTCACTGAAAACTCTTTGACCCAAACTGGTCACATAGTTTCACCCTCACATGCCCTCTGAGCCATGCAATGCCCTATCATCTACCAGGAAGGCAGAGAGATTGTCCAATATAGTTACCACAAGCTTCTCAGGCATGCATACTTTCAGGCAATGATTTTAGCAAGACTCTTATGTTAAATTTATAATAATGGCTATTGTAAAACAGAACACCTTGATACTTTTATTCCTATTACACCTTTGGGACAGGTCCTATGGGGAAATTTACTGACAGCTTAAACGCTGAATTCCTTTGTTTACTGATGCTGAGAATTTGATGTCTGTTCAACAAATATGTATCTGTACATTTTCACCAATGTAGACAAGAATTTAAACCATAAACCTTTTTATGCACAAAATGCTATAATACTAACTCCTCTAAGAAGAAGATAAAGTTGTTTTCTTTCTTGGGAGTGGAAGCAAAACATAACAAACAGAAAATATGAAGATCACAACAAAAGTCAAATAGCTCTATTTACAATAAAGAATGAAGATATAATTTAGTAAAGCAAAAAAGAAGTAGTATTTGACTTGTGTCTCTGTGGTGCTAGTGGTAGGGGAAATATTTCAAAAATTAAGTAGAATGAAGTAGTCTCATTCTTAACTCTATGCCCAAATTTATAGCTCCATCAATGCTCCTCAAAACGAACATAAAGGTCCAAACTAAATTATACCCTTGGAACAACCAAGAAACAAAGATAAAATATCCCAGTTTTTTCCAAACAACGTGATCTTGGTTTAAATATTTGGTAGGGTTTACAAAATGGGCCTCCCTGGTGGCTCAGAGGGTAAAGACTTTGTCTGAAATGCAGGAGACTCAGGTTCGATCTCTGGGTTGGGAAGATCCCCTAGAGTAGGAAATGGCAACCCACTCCAGTATTCTTGCCTAGATAATCCCATGGACAAAGGAGCCCAGTGGGCTACAGTCTATAGGGTCGCAAAGAGTCAGACGCAAGTGAGTGACTTGACTTCACAAAACAAAATAAATGAAGACTCAAGGATGATAAAGGAAAAATTCACGTGGTAAAAATGGCTCAAAACAAAACTTTTACTAAGGTTCTCTTCTGTGCATGACATTTAGTAGGCTTTGTACAGTTTAAATAGCTGGATAAGATATTCTTCTCTTTCAAGCCCAAGTTTCCTTTATTTGTTACTGAGACCAACACTTGTCCCCACATTCTCTTCTTCTGTTTTAAGAGCAGGACTCTAAATTGAATGTATGCACATTGTTACCAAGTAAGGAGTCAGCATATGGGAGAGGGCATGGTAACCCACTTCAGTATTCTTTTTTTTTTTTCCAATATTCTTGCCTGAAGAATCCCATGGACAGAGGAGCCTGGTGGGTTACAGTCCAGGGGTTACAAAGAGTGGGACATGACTGAAGCAGTGAGTTAGCGCTTGTGAGCGCGCGCGCGCGCGCGCACACACACACACACACACACACACACACACACACACACACACACACACCACTATAGTATGCCTAGGTGTGGTGCTATGACTCCAGTCTGATGGATGACATATATAACTAGAGAGTTATATAAAGTTCTCAATAAAGCTCTTTAAAAAGAGGAAGAATGGTGCATAGTTGATTTTCCCTCCATTTCTTCTCATTCCATTTTTAGTCTACATAGTAGATATGAAACTTTAAATTCTTGTGCCAGCTCTGAACTATAAGGTGACCTCATAGCTGGAAACAGCCTACAGAATGGCTAAGAGAAAGAGAAAAGGAATAGATGTTTGATGAAATCATTGTTAAACCCAAGTTTGTGTATGAGATCCACAGTGAGGCCAAATAATCTGAAACGTTAAGAGTTTGAAGCACAGACAGGTTTATTGCAAGACTAAGTAAGGAGAATTGGTGGCTTGCGCCCAAGAGACCTGAACTCCCTGATGGTTTTCAAGGAAGAGTTTTTAAAGGCAATTTGGGGGAAAAGGCTGCAGGGTTGTGACTTTCTTCTAATTGGTTGGTGATGAAGTAACAGGATGGTCCTATAAGAATCTCCATCATCAGACCTCTGGTTCCAACCAGTCTGATTACTACATCTCATTGTTATCATGAAGTTAACTTTTTCTATCTGCTGAGGATTTTAGTATCTGCAAAACAACTCAGATATGTGGTTCATAAATTGTTATCTATGTCCTTAAGAGAGGAGCTAAATAAACTGTAGCTATTATATAGCTGATTTAGTACTTTAAAAAATAAACATTAAAAATTTTGCTAATTTACCTGGCCCAACTGCTATTTTTCTTACTACATATTCACTTTTTTTCAATTATTAAATCTTGAGCCAGGCTCAGGGGAGGCCTACAAAGCTAAAGATGTTCTACAAGCAAGAAGCAGGCAGAGGACATCAAGATGCCTTTCTGGGAAGACTCCAAAGGGCCTTGCTTGGTCACAATGTCTTGACTCTATTATACTAGTTATGAACTCTCATTTTGAAATTTCTTATGTGAATAGAAAACAATCTTTTTTTGCCAATACCCTCAAATATTTATTTTCAAAGAAGATGAATGGGATACTTTCCTAGTAGATATCTAAACATACTAAAGATTTCACACTGCTCTTCAAGCTAGAAATGTAGAGTCAACATTGATTATTTTCTATCCCTCACTCATATCACCTAACTAATCAACAAGTTACTCTTTTCTATTGCCAAACTGTCTGTAATCCATTCCTATTTTTAGGGTTAATAATTCCTGTTGATTCTAAATACCCGCACCACCAACACAGTCAAATTTCTGAAATGAAAATTTCTATTCCTGTGCCTGTGAATAATTTTTAATTGACTTCTATAGCATAAATCTAGATTCATGATCATGACATAGAATGCTTTTCTTAAACTGGCCCTTGCATAAGTCAGTGTGTTCATCTTCTAGACTCACTTTTGTTTTCCATCCCATCCACATAGAAGCACTTGCCATTTCCATACACTTTTCTTTCTTTCATGTGGAGATGAATTTGCCTAAATTGTGCCCTTTGCCTGGAATGTCCTCTCCAATCTGACAGACTGCCCTCATATGTGCAAGAAAAAAATTACCAACCCTATAATATAGTACATTCTGTCTATTCCTTGGCAACTTTTGCATACCTCCATTACTCTGCTGCACGTTGCTTTATTGCATTCCACAGATTAGTATTTTAACAAATTAAATGTGGCAACCCTACTGCAAGCAAGTCTATTGGTGCCATTTTTTTCAATAGTATTTGCTCACTTCATGTCTCTGTATCACATTTTGATAATCCTTGTCATAGCTCAAGGTTTTTTATTATTATATTTGTTATGGATATCTATGACCAATGATTTTTGATGTCTCTACTATAATTATTTTGAGTCCCTGTGAACCACACTTATGTAAGATGGAAAATTTGATCTATGAATATACTTATTTTGACTACTCCAACTACCAGCAGTTTCTCATTTATCTCCCTCTGCTTTGGCATCCTCATTTCCCAAGACAAAATGATACTGAAATTGGGCCAGTTAATAACACTATGATGACCTCTAAGTGCTCAAAAGAAAGGAAGGGGTTACACTTGTCTCATTTTAAGTCAAAAGATTATAATTATTAAGCTTAGTGAAGAAGGGATGCCAAAAGTTGAGACAATCCAAAAACTAAGCCTCTTGTACCAAACAACTAGCCAAGTTGTGAATGCAATGAAAAGTTCTTCAAGTAAACTAAAAGTGTTACTCCAGTGAACATAAAAATAAGAGAGTAAAAAGCCTCATTGCTGATATGAAGAAAGTATTAATAGTCTGAATAGATCAAACAAGCCACAAGATTCCCGTAAGCCAAAGCCTAATTCAGAGCAAGGCCCTAACACTCTTTAACTCTATGAAGACAGAAAGAGAGCAGGAAGCTGCAGAAGTAAAGTTTGAAACCAGCAGAGGTTGGTTCACAAGATTTAAGGAAAGAAGCTGTCTCTGAAACATAAAAGCACAAGGTGAAGCAGCAAAGGCTGACGTATTAATAGAAGCTGTATCAAGTTATCCAGAAGATTCAGCTAAGATAACTAACGAAGGGTGCTCCATTACAAACAAATTTTAAATATAGACAAAACAGGAAATAATGTGGCTAATTTGAGCTTCTATCTGGACCACTAAAGCATCTTCCACATCAGCAATCAGTTTTTCTTTCTTCTTATTCATGTGTTCACTGAAGTAGCACTTAATTTTCTTATACTGGAAGAAGATGACATCTAGGACTTTCATTGCTAGAGAGAAGTCAATGCCTGACTTCAAAGTTTCAAAGGACAGGCTAATTCTCTTGTTAGGGGCTGATGCAGCTGATGACTTTAAATGGAACCCAAAGTTCATTTAGCTTTCTGAAAATTCTGGAGCCCCTAAGAATTATGCTTAAACTACTCTGGCAGTGCTCTGTAAATGGAACAAAAATTCAGGACAATAGCACATCTGTTGACAACATGGTTTCATGGATATCTTAAGTCCACTATCTGATTCTCAGGGAAAAAACAAATTCCTCTTTCAAAATATTATATATTGCACCTGGCAACTCAAAATCTCTAGTGAAAATGCAAAAGATTCTTATTATTTTCATGCATGTTAACACAGCATTCATTCTGCAGCCCATGGATCAAGCAGTAACATTACTTTCAAGTCTTATTTTGTATTTAAGAAATACATTTCACAAGGACTTAGTTGCCAAATATAGGTATTCCTCTAATGGATATTGTTAAAGTAAATTGAAGAACTTCTAGAACAGATTCCACATTCTAGGTATCATTAAGGACATTTGTGATTCTTGGGAAGAGGTGAGCATATTAACAGGATTTTGGAAGAAACTGATTCTAACTCTCATGGATGACTTGAGAGTTCAAGACTTCACTGGGGGAAACTAGCAGGAGAACTATAATTAGAAGTGGGACCTAAAGATGTGACTACATTTAATGATAAAGCTCTAACAGAAGAGGAGCTACTTCTTATGAATGAGCCAAGAAAGTTGTTTCTGGTGATGGAAACTGCTCTTGCTGAAGATGTTAAAAAGATCGTTGAAATGATAACAAAGTTGAGACTATAGCATAAAGTTAGTTGAAAAAGCAGTAGCAGAGTTTAGGAGAATTGACTTCAATTTGAAAAAAAAGTTCTTCCTTGGGTACTATCCTATCAAACAATGTTGCATGCTACAGAGAAATTGTTTATGAAAGAAAAAGTCAATAAATGTGACAAACTTTGTTATTATTGTATTTTAAGAAATTGCCACAACCACCCTAAGCTTCAGCAATCACTATCCTGATCATTCAGAATCCATCAACGTCAAAACAAGACTCTCCAGCAGCAAAAGATTATAACTTGCTGAAGACTCAGATGATGGTTATATTATTTTCTCAACATTAAGGCATTTTTAAGTTAATTCATGTAAACTATTTTTGCATATATATACATACTCTTCATGTATACTTATGTTAATGTATGAATATTCATAATACTATTGCACATTTAATAGATTACAATAGAGTGTAAGCTTCTTTGGTGGCTCAGAAGGTTAAGAATCTTCTTGAAATGTAGGAGACCCAGGTTTTATCCCTGGGTTGGTAAGATTCCCCTGCAAAGGTATGGCTACCCACTCCATTATTCTTTCCTGGAGAATTCTACAGCAGAGAACCCTGGTGGGTTACAGTCCATGGAGTCGTAAAGAGTTGGACATGACTGAGTGACTAACACTTTCACTTTTTACCTTTTATATGAACTGAGAAACAAAAAACTTGTGTGACTCACTTTACTGTGATATTTGCTTTATCACAGTGGTCTGCAGTCAAATCTGCTATGTGCCTGAGGTGTGCCTATGTGTTATGTCCATTTCCAACTCATCAGGTATACGAGGCACATTTATCTCCAGTATTCTGAATACTCACCACTCTGCCTCCTAGGTGATAGATGTTCAATACATATATAACAAGGGTATTTAATCCTTGGTCCATAGCTCAATCGCAGCAATAAGCTATGCTTTTTCATGAGGCTATGACACTTTAAACCCTTCATTCATAGAAACGTGACACAAGGATGACTTAAATATAATCCATGATCCACTGATACTCTAGACTCAGTTGCTATACCTTTTTCATTCACTATTCTCTTTGGGTGTCTCTGGCTTTGTTTTCCTCCCATCACAACAGGGAACAACGACTCTTGATGTACACACCATCCTTATGCTACTTCTTAGACAATAAAACTTGATGGCTAAGATGGAACTACACTTTGTTTCCAACCCTCAACAAAAAGGATTAACACATTATATTGTCAAAATGCATTGCCTTTCTTTTCTAGAATATAAAGAAAACAAATTCAAGTTGGACAGAAATATAACTTTATTTTCCACAGTGCCTTCTCAAAAAAAAAAATCAAATTGCCTTTATAAAGTAATTATATGAATAAAATAGAAAATGGATGACTGAGGTAAAACAACTATCAGTCAGTTCAGTCACTCAGTCGTGTTCAATTCTTTGCAACCCCATGGACTGCAGCATGCCAGGCTTCCCTGTCCATCACCAACTCCTAGAGCTTACTCAAACTCATTTCCATAGAGTTGGTGATGCCATCCAACCATCTGATTCTCTGTCAGCCCCTTCTCCTCCTGCCTTCAATCTTTCCCAGCATTAGGCTCTTTTCTAATGAAGCAGTTCTTCCCATCAGGTGGCCAAAATATTGGAGTTTCATCTTGGGCATCAGTCCTTCCAATGAATATTCAGGATTGAGTTTCTTTAGGATGGACTGATTGGATCTCCTTGCAGTCCAAGTGACTCTCAAGAGTCTTCTCTAACACCACAGTTCAAAAGCATCAATTCTTCGGCACTCAGCTTTCTTCACTATCCAACTCTCACATCCATACATGACTACTCGAAAAACCAAAGCTTTGGCTAAATGGACCTTTGTTTGCAAAGTAGTGTCTCTGCTTTTTAATATGCTGTCTAGGTTGGTCATAGCTTTTACAAGGAACAAGCGCCTTTTTAATTTCATGGCTGCATTCACCGTCTGCAGTGATTTTGGGGCCCCCCACAATAAAGTCTCTCCTGTTTCCACTGTTTCCCATCTATTTGACATGAAGTGATGGGACTGGATGCCATGATCTTAGTTTTCTGAATGTTGAGTTTTAAGCCAACTTTTTCACTCTCTTATTTCACTTTCGTCAAAAATACAGTATACTAACGCATTTATATGGAATTTAGGAAGATGGTAACAAGAACCCTGCCTGCAGGACAGCAAAAGAAATGGAGATGTATAGAAAAGTTTCATGGACTCTGTGGAATAGGGCAAGGGTGAGATGATATGAGAGAAAGGCATTGAAACATGTTAATTATCATATGTGAAATCAATCACCAGCCCAGGTTTGATGCTTGATACAGGGTGCTCAGGGCTGGTGCACCAGGATGGCCCAGAGAGAGGGAATCAGGAGGGAGGATGGAGGGGGATTCTGGAAGGGGAACATATATATACCCATGGCAGTTTTATGTCAATGTATGGCAAAACCAACACAATAAAGTAAAGAAAATTTTAAAAAAACAAGAAGCTCTTTAGGTCTTTTTTACTTTCTGCTATAAGTATGGTGTCATCTGCATATCTGAGATTATTGATATTTCTCCAGACAATTTTGATTCCAGCTCAGTAAATCTTTAATTCAATTTTCTGTTGATGGGTGGGGCTGTTTTCCCTCCCTGTTATTTGACCTGTGGCCAAACTATGGTGGAGGTCATGAAGATAAAGGAAATAATTATAGAAATAAAAAAATTAATAAATATGGTAATCCTAAATAATATCTATCTCAACTTTCCAACAAGATAGAAATGCTAGGTAGCAGATGCTAGAATTGGTGTAGGAAATGAAAACTGACTTTCAGGAGAGAAGGTGCAGTGAAATGATTAATAGCCCAGGCTCTGAATCCTGATTACGTGTCGTCAAGACTTCTGTCGTTGTTCAGTCCTTGAGTCATGTCCACTTCTGTGTGACCCCATGGACTATAGCATGCCAGTCTTCCCTGTCCTTCACCCTCTCCCGGAGTTTACTTGGACTCATGTCCATTGAATCAGTGATGCAATTCAACCATCTCACTTTTTGTCTCCTCTTTCTCTTTCTACCCTCAATCTTTCCCAGCATCACAGTCTTATCCTGTGAATTTGGCCCTTCTGCATCAGGTGGTCAAAATATTGGAGCTTCAACTTCCACATCAGTCCTATGAATGAGTATTCAGGGTTGATTTCCCTTAGTATTGACAGGTTTGATCTCTTTGGTATCCAAATGACTTTGAAGAGTCTACTCCAGCACCACAGTTGCAAAGCGCTAATTCTTTGGCACTCAGCCTCCTTTATGATTCAGCTCTCACATCTGTACAGGACTACTGAAAAAACATAGCTTTGACTATATGAACCTTTGTTGACAATGTGATGCTTCTGCTTTTCAATATGCTGTCTAGTTTTGTCATAGCTCTTCTTCCAAGGAACAGCATCTTTTATTTTCATGGCTGTACCGAAGTCTTAGTGTCAATATTTAATAGTTCTGTGACTTTGGATAAAATACTTAATTGTATTATGCTTCACTAGAACATCTGCACTGCAATACCAAAAAAAAAAAAAGTACATCTCTTATGAGTTGTGTAAGAGAATTGAGTTAATATGTATGAGGTTCTTAGCACATGCCCCATATAGTCCAAGGGCTTGGTACATTTTAGTGTTGTTATGACATAGTCCATTCCACTTCTTTACTTTCTAAAATTCACCTTTATGCCACGTCTTTTTTTTTTTTAAGTTGAAGTGTGGTTGATTTATAACATTGTCTTAATTTCCTGTATACAGCAGTATGATTCAGTTATATCATAACTGAATATATATATATATATTATTTTCCATTTTGGTTTATTATAGGATATTGAATATAGCTCCCTGTTCTATACAGTATAACCATGCTGTTTATCAATTTTATGTATAGTTCTTGCCTGGAGAATCCCAGGGATGGCGGAACCTAGTGGGCTGCCATCTATGGGATCACACAGAGTTGGACATGACTGAAGCACTGCAGCAGCAGCAGTGTGTATCTATTAATCACAAACTTCTAATTTGGCAACCCTAGTTTGTTTTCTATGTCTATGAGTCTATTTTTATTTTATAAACAAGTTCATGTGTATCATACTTTAGATTCCATATATAAGCAATATCATATGACTGTTTTTCCTCAGTTTGACTTATTTTATTTAGTATGACAATCTCTAAGTCCATCCACTTCCTGCAAATGGCATTATTTCCTCCCTTTTTATGGCTGAGTAATATTCCATTATAAATATGTACCAACTTTTCTTTATCCATTCATCTGTTGATGGACATTGAAATTGTTTCCATATCTTGGCTAATGCAAATAGTGCTGCTATGAACATTGGGGTGCAGTATTTCTTTCTTTCTTTTTTTTTTTAAGTATGGTTTTCTCCAGTTAGGTAGCCAAGAGCAGCATTCCTGGGTCATATGGTAACCCGTTTTAGTTTTTTGAGGAAACGCCATACTGTTTTGTATAGTGTCTATACACATATATTTTTTCTTATAATGCATATGTACATTATCATAGAAATATTTATTACAATGGGACCTTTTTTCAGCCTACTCTTAACACTTACCACACATCAAATTTTATTTGCTGTTGTCGTTGTTGCTCAACTGCTAAGTCATGCCTTAGCAACCCTATGAACTGCAGAACACAGGCTTCCCTGTTTTATACTACCTCCTGGAGTCTGCATAAACTCATGGCCATTGAGTGGGTGATAATATCCAATCATCTTGTCTTCTGTTTCCCTCTTCCCCTCTTGCCCTCAATCTTTCCCAGCATTTAGGGTCTTTTCCAGTGAGTAGGCTCTTCACATCAAGTGACCAAAGAATTGGAGCTTCAGCTTCATCATCAGTTGTTCCAATGAATATTCAGGGTTGATTTATTTTAGGATTAACTGGGTGATCTCTTTGCAGTGCAAGGGACTCTCAGTTTTCTTCTCCAGCACCACAATTCAAAAGAATCGATTCTTCAGCACTCAGCCTTTTTGTACCTTTATTTTATTAATGAGGGAGGTAAAATATAAACAGTTATAGGTATTTTCTGAAGGCCACAGTGCCATACAAGGCAGGACTCAGGTGGTCTGGCCCACACTCTTGATCAAATATAACATCTCTTGATGTTCCAAGTTCAGCTCTTTGGAAAACAGAGGGAGTGTCATTTCCTTCTCTCTTTTCATAATTTTCTCCACCTAATGCCTCTTGGTTGTGAAGGCTTCTAGAAATCTCACACCCAGACTTCTCCCTAGTGAATGTCCCCTGTACTTTAATTGGAAGAGAGCACAATCAGAGTTTATTCCCCTTCCAAAAATCCTAAAGAGTTAGGCCAAAACTTGATCATTATTTTTAATGTGCTTCTGATTATTCTCGTGTATTTACTCTTTGCTGTCACTTACTATACAACATACATAGCACCAGCCTGAAAACTTGCAACTAGTCAGAGAATAAAAGGAAACAAACAATTTAAAAATTAAAATTGAAGTCTAGTGTGATAGTAAATCCAATAAGACTACTTTGAATGTATTATGGATATGTATAAAGAGATGCTTCAAATTCAGGGAAAGCGCTCTTTCCCGGCTGGAACCATGGAGGGTGCGGAAGAGAAGAAAAAGAAGGTTCCTGCTGTGCCAGAAACCCTTAAGAAAAAGCGAAAGAATTTCGCAGAGCTTAAGATCAAGCGCCTGAGAAAGAAGTTTGCCCAAAAGATGCTTCGAAAGGCAAGGAGGAAGCTTATCTATGAAAAAGCTAAGCATTACCACAAGGAATACAGGCAGATGTACAGAACTGAAATTCGAATGGCTAGAATGGCACGAAAAGCCGGCAACTTCTATGTACCCGCGGAACCCAAATTGGCATTTGTCATCAGAATCAGAGGTATCAACGGTGTGAGCCCGAAGGTTCGAAAGGTGCTGCAGTTCCTTCGCCTCCGGCAGATCTTCAATGGCACCTTTGTGAAGCTCAACAAGGCATCAATTAACATGCTGAGAATTGTGGAGCCGTACATTGCATGGGGGTACCCAAATCTGAAGTCTGTGAATGAATTGATCTACAAGCGTGGTTATGGCAAAATCAACAAGAAGCGAATTGCCCTGACAGACAATGCATTGATTGCTCGATCTCTTGGGAAATATGGAATCATCTGCATGGAGGATCTGATTCATGGGATCTATACTGTTGGAAAACGTTTCAAAGAAGCGAACAACTTCCTGTGGCCCTTTAAATTGTCTTCTCCACGAGGTGGAATGAAAAAAAAGACCACCCATTTTGTAGAAGGTGGAGATGCTGGCAACAGGGAAGACCAGATCAACAGGCTTATTAGAAGAATGAACTAAGGTATCTACCAGGATTATTTTTGTAATCTGGTCAATTAATAAACAATTGAAACAAATTGAAAAAAAAATCAGGGAAAGCTTCTTAGAAGAGGCAATCATTAAACTGTACAATAAGGCAGTGATCCCCAACATTTTTGGCACCAGTTTTATGGAAGACAATTTTTCCATGGACTAAGACATGGGGGCTGGTTTCAGAATAATTCAAGCACATTACATTTGTGGTGCACATTATTTCTATTGTTATTATTACATCAGCTCCACCTCAAATCCTTAGGCTTTAGATCCTGGAAAGTGGGAATCCCTGCACTACAGGATAACCAGGTGTACTACCAAGTAAAGAAGAGTGAAGACATGACTGACTTGGGGAGGGCTCAACTTCTGTAATAACTACCTATTGTGGTGGTTTAGTCACTAAGTCGTGTCTGACTCTTGTGGCCGCATGACTGTAGCCCTCCAGGCTCCTCTGCCCATGGGATTTTCTAGGCAAGAATGCTGGAGTGGGTTGTCATTTCCTTCTCCAGGCAATCTTCCCAACCCAGGAATCAAACCTGGATCCCCTGTATTGCAGGCAGATTCTTTACCGACTGAGCTATGAGGGAAGCCTATTACTGCATGGCAAAATTCTCAAAGCTTGTGCAGCTTTAAACAATTCTCACATAATTGTTCTATGGATTAACAATATGGGCACAATTTAGTTGTTCTCTCTGAATCAGAGAGGTTATAATGAAGGTATTGATCAGGGATACAATCATCTTAAGGCTTTTATGTGGAAGTATTAACTTCCAAGCTCACTCTCATGACTGTTTCCAGAGCTCTCTTTCTTGGGCAGAGACAATGCTTGGTTAGTTTCCAAAGAGAGCTCAGAATAGAAAAACTACCTTCCCTAGTTTTCCTGGGAAAAACTAGGAAAAAGAACACAAAGAGGGCACCGAATTTGACTTCCTTCTAAATATTGGTCTATTTCTGATATAAGAATGAGGTTCACATGTGTATTCCAGTATTCAAGACAGATACCTGATTTTTCAATTAGGAAAAGTAAAATCCAAAAGGCTAGCAAAATAAAGTATAGCATTAAATGTTTGCTTTATACATTACATTCTATGGTTGTTTGTAGTTTCTCTCTCTTTTTCTTCTTTTTTATTTAGTGCTAAATATGTCCTTGCAAACTTGTTTTAAGAAAACGATATGTGGGAAATGATTTAATTCTTTCTATTGCTCTTCATTGTGGAAAAGAAAAATGTTTCACTTTTTTTTTTCTCTTCTGTAAAAAGAGAGATGTGGGAGCATCCAGGATGGAAACCAGAAGATTTTTGTAATATAATGTTGGGAGCGATATTCCATCATTTCTTTTACATTCCATTTGAACTAGTCTAGTACTGTTACTTTCCTGTTTCACTTTCGTGCACTGTAGAAGGAAATGGCAACCTACTCCAGTGTTCTTGCCTGGAGAATCCCAGGGACGGAGGAGCCTGGTGGGCTACCATCTATGGCGTTGCACAGAGTCAGACACAACTGCAGCGACTTAGCAGCAGCAGCAGCAGCAGCAGTATTGTCAGATAAAATATAGCATGCTACTGCTGCTGCTTAATCACTTCAATCGTGTTTGACTCTGTACGACCCTATGGACTGCAGCCCACCAGTTTCCTCTGTGCATGGGATTCTCCAGGCAAGAGTACTGAAGAGGGTCGCCATGCCCTTTTCCAGGGGATCTTACTGACCCAGGGATCGAGCCCAGGTCTCCTGCATTGCAGGCAGATTCTTTACCACTGAGCTACCAAGGAAGCCCCTCAAATACAGTATACATAGTTAAATTTAAATTTTAGATAAAGAATATGTTTCCAAGAATATTTAAACATTACATGTGGCAAGTATGTACTAAAAAAATGTTGTTTATCTGAAACTTAAAATTAACTGGGCATCCTGAATTTTTGCTTTCAAATTCTGCCAAAGTGAAGTTAATAACATCTTATGACTTTTATCAGGTTTCCAAGTGTCTCAGTGATAAAGAATCCACCTGCAATGAAGGAAACGTGTGTTCAGTCCCTGGGTTGGGAAGATCCCTTGGAGAATAAAATGGCAATCCACGCCAGTATCCTTCCCTGGGAAACCCCAAGGACAGAGGAGACTAGCAGGCTACAGTCCATAGGGTCACAAAAGATGGGGACATCACTTAGGGACTACACAACAACGTGACTTCTGTCACATTCTATTCACTAGAAGCTAATCCCTTTTCAACTCACACTCAAAGGGGTGGGGAATTTTAGAAGAACATGAAAATTAGTATGTTTGGCTCATTGGAAAATATCTTAGAGGCTGCAAACAACAGTAACTAAAGAAAGGTATTTAATTATGTCCTTAAAGGTACTTTCTGAGTCTTTAGAGGCATTCCAGTATATTTTCCCTAAACTGTCTTATATATTAAGTCGCCTACATGCAAATGAGTTCTGTTCTGAGAGCATGTTCATAAATTCACTTTGTTCATAAGTCCAGCAAAGTTAGCCTAGACACTCAGCTTACACAATCAACTGCATAGTACAGTACTGTAATAGGTTTATAATATTTTTCAAACAAATAATACATAAAAAACACAAAAATAAATAAAACATTTTTAATCTTATAATACAGTATCATGAAATGTAGAGTAATACAGTTCAACAGCTAGCATACAAGATCTGGCATCGAGTGAACAGGAAACGATGTATAGGTTGGAGTAGGGAGAGGACGGGGGAGATAGAACTGAAGGATCTTCAATAATAGGAGATGTAGGGGAAGCTGCAATTACACTCACACCTGATACACACATTCACATCTTTGAAAGTTCTCAACTTAAAGGTTCATATGTAGGGAACTTACTGTACTTTTGCCTAAATGCCTCCATCTAAGAGGTTTATATTAGTTTGCTAGGAATGCCATTAAAAAGACCACAGTTTAGAAGGTTTAAATAACAGACATTTATTTTCTCACAGTACAAGAAGCTTGAAGTCCAAGATCAAGGTGCCAATGAGGTTGGTTTCTGGTGGATCTCCTTTTCCTAGCCTGTCAACAATCACTTTTTTGCTGGGTCCTCACATGGACCTTCCACACACTTATGACTTCATTTAATCTTAATGACTTCCCTAAAGACCCTATCTTGAAATATCAATACAACCTTACTGGGGGATAAAAGTTTCAACATATGAATCTGACATGTACATGGTTCAGTCTATTACAGGGTCTTTCACAATAATAGGACAAGTCAGTGTGGCTCAGGCTGCAGTGTCACAGCCCAACCCATACCACTATTTAAAAACAGAAAGTGTTTCCTCTCCTCATGCTGGGTATGGAGGCTGCAATATAGAAAATGCACCTTTGGTTCTCCTTTTGCCTCAAATCAAGCCTGAAGAGGAATCACATGAAATATATTTTAGCAGCTTTGGAAATAAAGCTTGTTTGTGGAGAATTCTTTCTGCATGCCTCACAAGGGATGCAATCATGTTTAAAGTCTGTTTATTTATATTTTATGATGCATAATTTATGCAATATGATAACCTAAACATATTTTTATGACACTTAATTTAGGCAGTTTGATAGCCTAAAGGTTAATGTTGAAAGTCAGGCACGAGGAAAACTCCCAGCAATTTAGCACTCCCTTAGGAACTCTGTAATAAAGCCAGTATACAAAACAGAAGTATAAAAGTGATACTGTTTGAGTAGGGAGTTAGAGCATCTGGGTTTACACCTAAGGGTGTTTAATATCATAAGCTTATTGGTAGTGATTAGGGTTCAGGAAGGTCTATCAACAGTGTTCTCTCAGTCACTCACTGCTGAATCTGAAATGAAGCACTTTTTTTACCCCCTCCCCTATTTAAATATACCAGATTAACATCTTTTTAGGCAAGGCCTCCTAGAGTAATGCTTTCTCTTGGCTGAAACTCCAAATGGAACATTTACTATGAATATTAACTGCATGCTGGGCATTTTATTCTGAAAGAAACTCAGGATTTTATTCCCTCTGGCAATCTACAAAGAACTGGGGAAAATTCAGAAGCTGAATAAACACTTCTAGGAAAGAATACTGAATAATAAGTGTTGGGGGTTTCATCTACTGTGTTTAGAGAGTGGGATCTCATGAGACTTTGAAAAATCATACAATTAAGTGGGTAAACATTCTCTTTTAGGCTATAATTCCACATTTGAGATGACACATAGCCCCGCCCCCAGCATGATGTCATCTAACTCTCCAGTCCTCCCTTTTTTTTCTTATGTATGAAACTTAACTATGTTGTTAGTTATTTTCTGAAAGTATCATACATTCTTTTCCACAGCCACACCTTTAAAGATAACTTTCCATTGCTAGGAATGCACAGCTCCTTTTTAATTGGCTGACTGTGAGTAAGCCTCTACAATTCAGCTAACTTGTCAATATCCCTAAGAAGCATTTCTTGTTTGACACTCCTCCACTTCTCTAAGTTAAAAAGAACTGTATTTATTCTCCCTCCTCCCAAATAAATGTGTTCCTACCTATATTTTAACATATATTATTGTGTTGTGATTATTTTTCCTTGTTATCCCTCACTTCCAAATAAAATAGTACATAATACATAGCCCTTTGAAAACAAGGATAATTCTATTTGTGGTTGCATTCTTAACTGATAACTCCTAGTGCAGTGTGTGGTACATATAGATGCTTAAAAATTTTCCTAATGAAATTATAAATAAAAGATTAAGCATTTTAAATTTCTAATTCTTTGTTGTTGCAGTCAAAAACTGTCAAATCAGTTACATTAGTCATGACAATAAATTATACCATACAACTGTATAGAAATATGTCAATCAGTACAATTTATTGGTCTTTTTAAAAAATAGCCTTTTGCATTATGTGCTAAAAATCTTAGCAGATTATTCTGGTCTTTAAAGCACTTATAATATACTTGGAAGTAGCCAACACATATTTAAATAAAATTACAACTATAATATAGCAGTAGAGATTTACTGATTTCTTAATTTGTAGTAAGCACTGTGGTAGGCAGAAAGTAAACTATTAATATATGTGACATAGACCTTACCCTTAAGTATTTAACATTCTAGTCTGGGATATAAACAAGATACAAAGGATCAAAGTATTTTTCAAGAAGTATAAACCTTATACTAAAAGATCAACTCTAATGGCAAAGAGAGAGTTCATATTTTTCCTTGATTCCTCTAGCTTCAATCCTGATGATTTGATCAGTAATTCAATTTCTTTCTAGGCAAACATTTGTAGATATAATTGATCCTCTGTATTCTCTTCCATATCTGGAAGAACACATTAAGGTTGTGCCAACCACCAAGTGGCACTTGCCACGGTCACTTGCCATCTGCTTCTATAGGGATTAAGTCACATGCTGCTGTAGCTGCTGACCTCCAACACCTCCTGAAGGAGCTCAGGGCAGGGAGCAGAAATGAGGCACTCTGTGTCATGGGGTCACAGGACTGAAGTGACTTAGCACATAGCACATGTTCTCAGAAAACTGGCAGGATAGGTTTTCAGGTAGTTAGATATTCTCAGGAGCTGATTTTATGAGTCCAATTCTTCTATCTTTTTATTTCTAGAAAAACACTAAGAGCCTTCATGGTGATGTCTATTTCTCATGACTAGCAGAAGCTTCCCCTTCAAAAGGGAGAAATGACTGAAAGGGATACACATAGAACTTTCAGAAGTGATGAAAATTTTCTATATTACAACTGAGGTGTTGAACATTTTCCATAGCTATCTGAGTAATAAACTTAAGATCTATCCATTTCAATAAATCAATTTTACCTTGAAGGCAAAATAAACAAAGGTATGGTAGCAATATTTATATTGTAGTAATGACCATAACTTAGATGTAATTCAGATGTTTATCACAGTAAAATCAATAAACTGAAATATACTTATTCAATGTATATTCATATAAAACAAGAGTCAACAAATTATATATCTAAACTATAGGGATTAATGAATCTTTATGGGGGTGAATAAAAAAAGCCAGAAATGAACTAAAATATGTTATGGATATAATTTTATTAAGTCGAAAAAAAAGAAGGCAAAGCAAATGATAATAAGCATAATGACTTCATGAAGGGAATATTGAATGAAATGAAAAACAAAAGAGTTGTGAGGTTCTGATCATGTTTTGTCTCTTGAACTGAGAGGCAACTCCATGGGTGTTTTCTCTATGGAAATTTAATGAAGTGTGTATACTAATATTTTGAATAAATTTCTGTATGTTAATTATACTTCAAAATCAGTTTGCTTTGAAAAAGAACAATAAATGTTTATTTTCTAATTTAAAAAGCAATGATATAGTAGTAAATAAGATCATGAAACTTAATTAACTGTACAAAAGCCAAGTAAGATTCACTGAAGAAACAGAAAATAGTGGCTTACCATTTAAAAACATATTAATAGATGGCAGAAGAGTAGGTAGACATGGAGTACATCTCTCACTATGGCTACATCAGGAATACACCTTCATACACAGAAGTGCATGCAGAACACCAGCTGAGAGTGGACAGGAGTACCTGACCAGTGGAAAAGAATATATAGAACCATGCAAAATTCAGTAGGATGAGGGAACTAGGGTGAAAAACAGAAGTGTTAGTAGGACTGGACCTGCCCTCAGCAGGTGGGGGAACTAAAGCAGGGGTCTGATCCCCACAGCCAGGCAATTGTCTTAGTCAGAAGAGAAACAAATAAGGCTGAAAGTAAAACAGCTAATCTGTGGGATCCTAAATGGAATGAGAATCATATGTATTCCTGCAGCCATACATACTCCGGACAGGGATGCAGGTTCCCTGGAAGGTGCAGCATCTGGGAACTGAAGTTTAGGGATTGTGGAGTAATCTTAGGGCAAAAACTGCTGTGGACTGCAGAGAGACGGATTGAGGGGATGGGAAGGAAGAAATCATGGTAGGAAATGCTGGTGGAGGAAAGCCAGGCAGCCATGGAAGCAAGGTGATACTGCTGAGTCACACATAGAGGGAGGAGCCATCACCATAGCCTCTCTCTTTCCACACACCAGCATCGGCAGCTGAACAATAGAGAAGCTGGCCCATCAAACACCTGACGCACTGAACTGCAGAGTAGGACCCCACCCAGGGTGCTCCTTTAAGTGACTGATGCACCAATATACAGAGTAGGACCCCAGCCAGGGAGGCCTCCTATGTGCCTGAGGCACTGAACAACAGAGAAGCAAAGAAGCCCTGGGCAGAGCTATGGAGAAAGACTGGCGAAAGAGGCCATTTGACCTCCAGCTACAAGAGGGTAAAAAAAAAGACCCTGATAGGAATGTAACTCCTGCCACAGAGGCAGTCCATGTCCCTGCACACTTGGCACTGCCAGGGTCTCTGAAGGCCAAGGAGCTGTGCAACCTTCAGTCTCAACTCTCACTGGAGCAGAGCTGCCACAGGCAAAAAAAGTCTTGCATCTATGGGCGCAGGCTTGTTTTGGTCATGTCTGACTCTTTGCACCCCTGTAGACTGTGGTCTGCCAGGCTTCTCGGTCAGGGACTGGGGTTCTCCTTGCAAGAATATTGAAGTGTATTGGCCAATACTGGTTGCCATACCCTTCTAAAGCACCATATTTCCTGTTGCCCTAGCTGCCAACTTCCCTGAGTACCTGTTGCTGCCAGAACCCCTGCAACCAAAGCAGCTGCACCACCTCCAAACCTGGCCTTCAGAGGGGGAGACCCAAGTCCTCCAGGGAAGCCTCAGGAGCAAATCCTAGTGGATGACCCACATGAAGAGGTAGAAATAGAATCACAATTGAAACCTAGGGGCAGTGTGGTTAAGGAAGAAGACTGAAAATCTTCCCACCATCTGTACTAGATGCAGATTAAATCCGCATGATCAACTAGGCAGATTCTGTGTCTATGGAATATATAAAATGTCTTTGAGAGCTCCCACAAAAGAAAACACACTATTTTCTGATAGCTGTGGACATTGGAGGCAAGAACACACAGGAGTAGGACCAGATTAGAATCTGAGCTGCCTCCACAGCAGGTCCAGGTATCAGCACAGTGTAGGAGGGCACCCTAGAGAGGTGAGGTGGACTGTGACTCTCAGAGAGGGAAAGGACTCTGACAGCAGTGACTCAAGAAAAAAACTTTTATTTTCCTTATGTTTTGACTTATTCTGTAGATTCTTTTGAATTTTTTCCACTTTCCCCCTCTTTGTTGTAGTTGTCCATTTTATTAACACTATGAAATCCAATTAAGCTTTTGAGCCTTTTTCTTTTTTTTTCCTGTAACATTTTTTATTGTTGTTATAAACCTTTGCCTCTACATTGGGTTTTTCCAGTTCTGTGGAGTTTTCATTTTTTTATTTTTTTAAATTTTAATTTTTTAAACCTATTATTTTTTCTACATGTATTCCTTTGGTTTTCCTACTGTTCTTTTCCCCTTGAAGTTAATCTTTGACGTATATAAATCTTCTTTATCTACCTCTATTTAACTCTCCATATATGTTCTTTCTTTTCTTTCTCTCCTTTCCTCTCAAAATATTTGTCAGTTTTCTTTTCATTTCCTTATTCCCTAAGTGGCACCTTGCTTTAGTTTTGTTTTCCATTTTGTGCTTTAGTTAGTTTTGTTCTTAACTGGTAAATATAATTTTTGATCTCCTTTGCTGGATCAATATATTGTACTTTATTTTTGTTGGACTCTTTTGATTTTGCCTATGGGTGTATATGTATATATGTATATTCAGTCACAATTTTTATTGTTATAAATCTGTGCCTCTAAACTGGGCTTCTGCAGTTCTGAGGAGCTTTTCTTTTCTTTTTTTTTTTTCTTTTCTCTTTTTTTATAATATTAATTTTTAAACTTATTATATTTTTCTACATTTATTCCTTTGTTTGCCTTTCCTACTGTTATTTTCTCTTACAGTTAATCTTTAATGTATATAAATCTTCTTCATCTACCACTATTTAACTTCACATATATATTCTTCTCTTTCTTTCCTTTCCTATCAACATATTTGTTAATTTTGTTTTCATTGCTTTATTCTCCACTTGGCAACTTGCTTTAATTTTTTTTTCTTTTACATTATCATGCTGGTTTTGCCATACATTGACATGAATCTGCCATGGGTATACATGTGTTCTCCTTCCAAAACCTCCCTCCCGATTCCATCCCTTGTTTTCCAGTTTGTACTTTAGTTAGTCTTGTTCTTAACTGTAAAATATAATTTTTTATTTCCTTTGTTTGCCAGGTCAATCTACTGTACTTTATTTGTGTTGAACTGTTTTGATTTTGCTCATGGGTATATATGTATATGTGTATATTCCCTTATTTTAATTATTCTTTGCCTGATTTTGTAATTGCCATTTTTCTGGGGTTCATCTTTGGTTTCTTATTTTTGGATATCAGTTTTAATCTCACCTAATGCTGTAACAAACCACTTGTGGAATCTTTATTCCTGACCAGAGATCAAACCCTGAGCCTTTGGAGTGGGAGCACTGACTCCAAGACCCTAGACTACCAGAGAACTAACCCTAAGGAGTATCAAATAGTGAGAACTAACAGAAACAAAACTACTTGAATATAAGACTCAGAATCACCCAGCCACCAGTAGCACCCTGTGCAAGATGCCTCATCTAAACAACAAACAAAACAAAAATACAAACCCAATCATCAGCAGACAGGATTACCACCTCACTCAGCCTTGCCCATCAGAGGAAAAACAAGCAAGCAAACCGAGAGTTCAGCACTAATCTCACCCAATATGAAACTTATACAAACCACTGTGCTAACATTAGAAGGGCAGAAACCAAAAAGAAGAAATGATTCAAACTTCTTCAAGGAAAAAATTCAATTATCCTTGAAGCCTGGGAAAAGGAGACCTCAAACACAATAAGTTTTTATTAATAAGAAGGCAGGAAATACTACAAAAATAAAGGAACAAACTAGAAACACAAAAGTCCAAATGAATGAAGAGGAAATAGGTAAGCTACCTGAAAAATAATTCAAAATAATGATAATAAAGATGATCAAAAACCTTGAAAAGAGAATGGAGAAAATGCAAGAATCAATTAACAAAGATCTAGAAGAATTAAATAATAAATATACAGAAACAAATGCCACAATTACTGAAATTAAAAATACTCTAGAAGGAATCAAGAGCAGACTATCAGAAACAGAAGGATGAATCAGAGAGGTGGAAGACAAAATGGTGGAAATAGCTTCTGAAGAGCAAAGTAAAAAAAGAAAAAAAAAACTGAGGATAGTCTCAGAAACCTCTGGAACAATATCAAATGTACAAACATTTGAATTATAGGGGCCCCAGAACAAAAGAAAAATAAAATTTTTGAGGAGATTATAGTTGAAAATGTCCCCAACATGGAAAAGGAAATAGTCAATCAAGTTCAAGAGGCACAAAGAGTCCCATATAGGATAAACCCAAGGAGAAACACACCAAAACACATACTAATCAAACTAACAAAGACTAAACACAATGAAAGACTATTAAAAGCAGCAAGGGAAAAGCAACAAATAACATACAAGGGAAACCCCCCTTTCAGCAGAAACTCTGCAGGCCAGAGGGAATGGCAGGATATATTTAAAGTACTGAAAGGGGAAAGAAACTACAACCAAGATTACTGTACCCAGCAGAAATCTCATTCAAAATTGATGGAAAAATAAAAAGCTTTTCAGACAAACAAAATTTAAAAGAATTCAACACCACCAAACCACTTTTACAATAAATGTAAGGAACTTATATAGTGAAGAAATACAAGAGGAGAAAAACGATCTCCAAAATCAACCCCAAATAATTAAGAAAATGGCAATAGGAACACATATATCAACAATTACTTTAAATGTAAATTGATTAAATGGTGCAACCAAAAGACACAGATTGGTTGAATGGACACAAATACAAGACCCATATATATGTTGTCTACATGAAGCCCACTTCAGACCTGAAGACACATATAGACTGAAAGTGAGTGAATGGAAAAATATATTCCATGGAAATGGGAAGCAAAAGACAGCTGGAGTAGCAATCCTTATACCAGACAAAATAGGCCTTAAGATAAAGAATATTACAAGAAATTAGGAAGGATACTACATAATGATCAAGGGATCAATCCTAAAGGAAGACATAACAATTTTAATACCTATGCACCCAACCTAGGAGCAATTCAATACATAAGACAAACAGTAACAGACATAAGAGGAGAAATAGACTGAAGCACAATAATAGTAGGAGAGTTTAACACCACACTCACACTAATGGATGAATCATCAAAACAGAAAATGAATAAGGAAACACATTCTAAGTAATACATTAGGTGAGACGGATTTCACTGATATCTTCAGGACATTCCATCCAAATGCAGAAGAATACACTTTCTTCTCAAATGCACATGGAACATTTTCCAGGATAGACCACATCTTGGGTCACAAGTCAAACCTCAGTGAATTTAAGAAAATTGAAATCATATCAAGCATCTTCTCTGATAAAAATGCTATAAGACTAGATATCGGTTCAGGTCACTTCAGTCACTCAGTCATGTCTGACTTCCTGTGACCCATGAATCGCAGCACACCAGGCCTCCCTGTCCATCACAGACTCCCGGAGCCTACACAAACTCATGTCCAGCAAGGTGGTGATGCCATCCAGCCATCTCATCCTCTGTCTTCCCTTTCTCCCCCTGCCCCCAATCCTTCTCAGCATTAGGGTATTTTCCAGTGAGTTAACTCTTCACATGAGGTGGCCAAAGTATTGGAGTTTCAGCTTCAACATCAGTCCTTCCAATGAACACCCAGGACTGATCTCCTTTAGGATGACCTGGTTGGATCTTCTTGTAGTCCAAGGGACTCTCAAGAATTATCTCCAACATCACAGTTCAAAAGCATCAGTTCTTCAGTGCTCAGCTTTCTTCACCATCCAAAGCTCACATCCATACATGACTGCTGGAAAAACTATAGCCTTGAGTAGGCAGAGATTTGTTGGCAAAGTAACGTCTCTGCTTTTCAATATGCTATCTAGTTTTGTCATAACTTTCCCTCCAAGAAGTAAGCCTCTTTACATTTCATGGCTGCAATCACCATCTGCAGTGATTTTGGAGCCCAAGAAAATAAAGTCTGACATTGTTTCCACTGTTTCTCCATCTATTTGCCATGAAGTGATGGGACCAGATGCCATGATCTTACTTTTCTGAATGTTGAGCTTTAAGCCTATTTTTTTCACTCTCCTCTTTCATTTTCATCAAGAGGCTTTTTAGTTTCTCTTTGCTTTCTGCCATAAGGGTGAAGTCATCCGCATATCTGAGGTTATTGATATTTCTCCCAGTAATCTTGATTCAATTACAAGAAAAAAAAACTCTAAAATGCACAACATATGGAGATTAAACAACATGCTTCTAAATAACCAACAGGTTACTGAAGAAATTGAAAGGGAAATCAAAAAAATTCTAGAAGCTATTGACAGTGAAAACACAACAGCTCAAAACCTATGGGATGCAGCAAAAGCAGTTGTAAGAAAAGTTTAGAGCAATACAATCCTACCTCAAGAAATGAGAAAAACACTGAATAGATAATCTAACTGTACACCTAAAACAACTGGAAAAAGAAGAACAAAAAAACCCAAAATTATTAGAAGTAAAGAAATCATAAAGATCTGAGCAGAAATAAATTAAAAAGAAATGAAAGAAACAATAATAAATTTAAATAAAACTAAAAACTGGTTCTTTGAGAAGATAAACAAAATGGACAAACCTCTAGCCAGATTCATCAAGAAAAAAAGAGAAAGGAATCAAATCAACAAAATTAGAAATGAAAAAATGGAGCGGTTACAACAGACAATACAGAAATACAAAAGATTATAAGAGACTGTTATGAACAACTATATGTCAATAAAAGGGATAACCTAGAAGAAATAGACAGATTCTTAGAAAAGTTCAATCTTCCAAGACTGAACCAGGAAGAAATAGAAATTATGAACAGCCCAATTACAAACACTGCAATTGAAGCTGTGATAAAAAAAAATCTCCCAACAAACAAAAGCCCAGGACCAGGTGGCTTCAAAGGAGAATTCTATCAAACATATAGAGAAGAGCTAATGCCTATCCTTCTAAAACTCTTCCAAAAAGCTGTAGAGGAAAGAACACTCCCAAACTCATTCTATGAGGTCACCATCACCCTGATATCAAAACCAGACAAAAACAACATATAAAAAGAAAACTGCAGGCCAATATCACTGATGAACATAGATGCAAAAATCCTCAAAAATTTTTAGCACAGAATTCAGTAACACATCAAAGCTCATACATCATGATCAAGTTGGGTTTATTCCAGGTAGGCAAGGTTTCTTGATTATATGCAAATAAATCAATGTGATACATCTCATTAAAAATTGAGAGATAAAAACCACATGATCATCTCAATAGATGCAAAAAAAGCTTTTGACAAAATTCAGCATTCATTTATGGTTAAAACTCTTCAAAAATGCACATAGAAAGAACCTACCTCAACACAGTAAAGTCCATATATGATAAGGTTATAGCAAACTGTTTCTGGTTTATTGACTACACCAAAACCTTTGACTGTACGGACCACAATGAACTGTGGAAAATTCTTAAAGAGATAGGAGTACCAGACAACCCGCTTTGCGTCTTGAGAAATCTGTATACAGGTCAGGAAGCAACAGTTAGAACTGGACATGGTACAACAGACTGGTTACAAATAGGAAAAGGAATATGTCAAGTCTGTATACTGTCACCATACTTATTTAACTTATATGCAGAATACATGATGAAAAACGCTGGGCTGGATGAAGCATAAGCTGGAACTAAGGTTGCTGGGAGAAATGTCAATAACCTCAAATGTGCAGATTACACCACCCTTATGGCAAAAAGTGAAGAAGCACTGAAGATCTTCTTGATGAAAGTGAAAGAGGAGAGTGTAAAGGTTGATTTAAAGCTCAACATTTGGAAAAGAAAGATCATGGCATCTGGTCCCATCACTTCATGGGAAATAGATGGGGAAACAGTGTCAGACTTAATCTTTTGGGTTTCAAAATCACTGCAGATGGTGATTGCAGAAATGAAATTAAAAGACGCTTACTCCTTGAAAGGACAGTTATGACCAAACTAGACAGCATATTACAAAGCAGAGATATTGCTTTGCCAATAAAGGTCCATCTAGTCAAGGCTCTGGTTTTTCCAGTGGTCATGTACGGATGTGAGAGTTAGACTATAAAGAAACGTGAACTCCAAAGAATTGATGCTTTTGAACTGTGCTGTTGGAGAAGACTCTTGAGAGTCCCTTGGACTGCAAGGAGATCCAGCCAGTACATCCTAGAGATCAGTCCTGAATGGTCATTGGAAGGACTGATGCTGAAGCTGAAACTCCAATCCTAGGCCACCTGATGTGAAGAGCTGACTCATTTGAAAATACCCTGATGCTGGGAAAGATTGAAGGCAGGAGAAGGGGACAATAGAGCATGAGATGGTTGGATGACATCACCAATTCAATGGAGATGAGTTTGAGTAAACTCTGTGAATTGGTGCTGGACAGGGAGGCCTGGCATGCTGTGGTCCATGGGGTCATGAAAAGTCAGACACGAGTGACTGAACTGAACTGAACAGCAAACTTTATCCTCAACTGTGCAAAACTTAGTGCATTCCCCCTAAGACCAGGAACAAGACAAAGGTGCCCACTTTCAACATTATCATTCAACATAGTTCTGGAAGTCTTAGCTACAGTAATCAGAGACGAAAAAAATAAATAAAAGGAATTCAGATTAGAAAATAAGAAGTAAAACTCTCACTGTCTTTAGATGATATGATGCTGTACACAAAAAACCCTAGAGATAATATCAGAAATTACTAGAGCTAATCAATGAATTTAGCCAAGTGGCAGGATACAAAATCAATACACAGAAATCACTTGCATTTCTATATACTAACAATGAAAAATCAGAAAGAGAAATTAAGAAATCAATTCCATTCAATCTCAGAACAAAAATAATTAAATATCTAGGTATAATCTTACCTAAGAAGACAAAAGAACTGTACACAAAAAATTATAAGACACTAATAAAAAAAATTAAAATGACATAAACAGATGGAAGATAACCCATGTTCTTAGGTAGGAAGAATCAATATTGTGAAAATGAATGTATTACCAAATGCAGTTTAAAATTCAATGTGATTCCTACCAAAGTATCAGTGGAATTTTTCACAGAATGAGAACAAAATATTACACAATTTATATGGAAACACAGAAGACCCTGAATTAGCAAAGCAGTCTTGAGAAACAAATGGATGGATTTGGAAGAATTAACCTTCCTAACTTCAAATTATACTACAAAGCTATAGCAATCAAGACAGTATGGTACTGGCATAAAAACAAAACTATAGACTAAAAGAAAAAGCTAGAAAGCCTATAAATAAGCCCATGCACCTATGGGTACCTTATTTTTTACAAAGAAGGTGAGAATATACAATGGGCAAAGAGAGTCTCTTCAATAAATAGTGCTGGGAAAACTGGACAGCTTCATGTAGAAGAATGAAATTAGAACACTTTCTTAACACCAAGACAAAGATAAACTCAAAATTGATTAGAGGCCTAAATGCAAGACCCAAACCTGTAAAACTCTTAGAGGAAAATATAAGCAGAACACTTAACATAAATCAAAGCAAGATCCTCCATGATGCTCCTCCTAGAGTATTGGAAATAATGCATGAGTAAACAAGTGGGACTTGAATAAGCTTGAAACCTTTTGCACAGCAAAGAAAACACTATAGTTCAGTTCAGTCGCTTAGTCATGTCCGACTCCTTGTAACCCCATGAATCGTAGCATGCCAGTCCTCTCTGTCCATCACCAACTCCTGGAGTCTACCCAAATCCATGTCCATCGAGTCGGTGATACCATCCAGCCATCTCATCCTCCTTCGTCCCCTCTTCCTGCCCCCAATTCTTCCCAGCATTAGGGTCTTTTCCAATGAGTCAACACTTCGCATGAGGTGGCCAAAGTATTGGAGTTTCAGCTTCAACATCAGTCCTTCCAATGAACACCCAGGACTGATCTCCTTTAGGATGGACTGGTTGGATCTTCTTGCAGTATAAGGGACTCTCAAGAGTCTTCTCCAACACCACAGTTCAAAAGTGTCAATTCTTCGGTGCTCAGCTTTCTTCACCGTCCAACGCTCACATCCATACATGATTACTGGAAAAACCATAGCCTTGAGTAGATGGACCTTTGTTGGCAAAGTAATGTCTCTGCTTTTCAATATGCTATCAAGGTTGGTCATAACCTTCCTTCCAAGGAGTAATCATCCTTTAATTTCATAGCTGCAGTCGTCATCTGTAGTGATTTGGGAGCCCCCAAAAATGAAGTCTGATGCTGTTTCCACTCTTTCTGCATCTATTTCCCATGAAGTAATGAGAAAAGATGTCATGTTCTTAGTTTTCTGAATGTTGAGCTTTAAACCAACTTGTTCACTCTCCTCCTTTCACTTTCAGCAAGAGGCTTTTTAGTTCTTCTTCATTTTCTGCTATAAGCGTGGTGTCATCTGCATATCTGAGGTTATTAATATTTCTTCCTGCAATCTTGATTCCAGCTTGTGCTTCTTCTAGCCTAGTGTTACTCATGACGTACTCTGCATTTCAGTTAAAGAAGCAGGGTGACAATAAACAGCCTTGACATATTCCTTTTCCAACTTGGAATCAGTCTGTTTTTGCATGTCCAGTTCTAACTGTTGCTTCCTGACCTGCATGCAGGTTTCTCAAGAGACAGGTCAGATGGTCTGGTATGCCCATCTCTTTAAGAATTTTCCACAGTTTATAGTGATCCACACTGTCAAAAACTTTGGCATAGTCAATAAAGCAGAAAGAGATGTTTTTCTGGAACTCTCTTGCTTTTTCGATGATCCAGTGGATGTTAGCAATTTCATCTCTGGTTCCTCTCCCTCTTCTAAAACGAACTTGAACATCTGGAAGCTCACGGTTCATGTATTGCTGAAGCCTAGCTTGGAAAATTTTGAGCATTACTTTACTAGCATGTGAGATGAAGGCAATTATATGGTAGTTCAGACATTCTTTGGCATTGCCTTTCTTTGGGATTGGAATGAAAACTGACCTTTTCCAGTCCTGTGGCCATTTGCTGGCATACTGAGTGCAGCAGTTTCACAGCATCATCATTCAGGATTTAAAATAGCTTAACTGGAATTCCATCACTTCCACTAGCTTTGTTCATAGTGATGCTTTCTAAGGCCCACTTGACTTCACATGCCAGGATGTCTGGCTCTAGGTGAAGGATCACACCATCGTGATTATCTAGGTCATGAAACCTTTTTTGTGTAATTCTTCTCTGTATTCTTGCTACCTCTTCTTAATATCTTCTGCTTCTGTTAGGTCCATACCATTCCTGTCGTTTATCGAGTCCATCTTTGCATGAAATGTTCCCTTTGTATTTCCAATTTTCTTGAAGAGATCTCAAGCTTTTCCCATTCTGTTTTTTTCTCTGTTTCTTTGCACTGATCATGGAGAAAGGCTTTCTTATCTCTCCTTGTTATTCTTGGGAACTCTGCATTCAGATGGGAATATTTTTCCTTTTATCCTTTGCTTTTGACTTCTCTTCTTTTCACGACTTTTTGTAAGGCCTCTCAGACAGCGATTTTGGTTTTTTGCATTTCTTTTACATGGGGATGGTCTTTATCCCTGTCTTTTGTACAATGTCATGAACCTCCGTCCATAGTTCATCAGGCATTCTGTCTATCAGATCTAGTCCCTTAAATCTATTTCTCAGTTCTACTGCATACTCATAAGGGATTTGATTTAGGTCATACCTGAATGGTCTAGTGGTTTCCCTACTTTCTTCAATTTCAATATAAATTTGGCAGTAAGGAGTTCATGATCTGAGCCACAGTCCACTCCTGGTCTTGCTTTTTCTGACTGTATAGAGCTTCTCCGTCTTTCACTGAAAGGAATATAATCAATCTGATTTCGATGTTGACCATCCAGTGATGTCCATGTGTAGAGTCTTTTCTTGTGTTGTTGGAAGAGGGTGTTTGCTATGACCAGTGCGTTCTCTTGGCAAAACTCTATTAGCCTTTCCCCTGCTTCATTCTGTACTCCAAGGTCCAATTTGCCAGTTACTCCAGGTGTTTCCTGACTTCTTTTTTCACCTTGTTTATAAGAAAACTATAAGCAAGGTGAAAAAACAACCCTCAGAATGGGGGAAAATAATAGAAAATTAAACAGTTAACAAAGGATTCATTTCCAAAATACACAAGCAGCTCATACAACTCAATACCAAAAAATAAATAACCCAATGAAAAACTGAAAAAAAGACCTAAATAGACATTTCTCCAAAGAATATAAACAGATTGCTAACAAACACATGAAAAGATACACAACATCACTCATTATTAGAGAAATGCAAATCAAAACTACAATGAGATATCTCTTCACACCGGTCAGAATCCCATCATCAAAAAGCCTACACACAATAAATGCTGAAGAGGGTGTGGAGAAGAGAGGACTCTCTTTTACTGTTGGTGGGAATGTAAATTGATACAGCCACTATGGAAGACAGTATGGAGATTCCTTAAGAAAACTAGAAATTAAACCACGGTATGACCCAGCAACCCCACCCTTGGTCATATACCCTGAGGAAACCAAAATTGAAAAAGACACATGTATCCCATTGTTCATTTCAGCACTGTTTACAATAGCTAGAACATAGCATCAACCTAGGTATCCAGATAAAGAGGTTGTGGTACATACACAATGGAATTGCTCATCTGTAAAAAGGAATACATTTTAATCAGTTCTAATGAGGTGGATGAATCTAGAACCTATTATACAGAGTGAATTAAGTCAGAAAGAGAAAGAGAAATATCATATTCTAAGGGATATGTACGGAATCTAGAAAAATGGTACTGAAGAATTTATTTACAGGGCAACAATGGAGAAACAGACATAGAGAATAGATTTATGAACATGGGAAGAGGGGAGGAGAGGATGAAATGTATGGAAAGAGTAACATGGAAACTTACATTACCATAAGCAAAATAGATAGCCAATGGGAATTTGCTGTATGTTTCAGGAAACTCAATTAGGGCCTCTGTATCAACCTAGAGGGGTGGAGTGGGGAGGGAGGTGAGAAGGAGGGTCAAAAAGGAGGGAATATATGTATACTTATGGCTGATCCATGTGGAGATTTGACAGAAAACAACAAAATTCTTTAAAGCAATTATCTTTTCAATAAAATACATTTTAAAAGACAGATTAATGTAAAATCACATTACCATACTTAGAAGGAATATTTATGCAAATATCTCAATGGAGAAATAAAAATAATTCAATAATAATTGATACCCTGTCATAGTAAAAATGATCCTTAACTATGTAGGAAGGAGAAAGAATATGTTAAGTCTATTTAACTGTAAACTTTTGAATATTCATTAAGAAAGTAAACAAAGAAAGACAAGAGATATAAAAATGGAAATGAAGAAGCTATAATATTTTATATGCAGATAATATTATTTACATTTAAAAATCTGATAGAATTGATAATACACTAGACCTAATCAAGGAGTTCATCAAAGTTGCTATATAAAACCCATGTATAAAAATTAATGCCATATTTATATGATGAAAGTAAAATTTCATTTTAAAAAATAAACTTTTCAAAATAGCAACACAATTCTAGTACTTAAAATCAATCAAAGAGATAGAAACAAGGTGTTCTTAGAGATGATGATACAACCTATTGAAAAAATAGAACATCTACATAAATGAAACAGGAAGCAATGTATATGAATCGGAAGGCTCAGTGTTACAAATATGTCAATTAATCTACAAATTCAGTGGCATTCCTATTAAAATCCTAATAGCAATGATGAAGTGAAAATAAGAAATTGGTCTTTGTATTCATATGAAAAGTTAAAGGCCTAGGAATTGACATGATAATTTTGAAGCTGAAGACTCTTTATTGATATATGCTATCAGGCATTTTAAACCTATAGCAATTAAAACAGTTCTGCATTTGATACAGGGAAAGCATTTAGATAGATGGATCCACACATAAATGGGAGCTTGGTATATGATAGAACTATATATCAAATCAGTAGCTTAAATTTTTATTCTTCAATAGACTAAGCCCTGTAGATGGTGTTACATTCAGGAAAAATAATAAAATAAGATTTGTATTTGATGAAGATGCTGTCATTACCCTGCCCAAATCCGCTAGGATTGTTTTTATTATTTCTGTACATTCCTCCTGAGTGCCTGTGTACTTTTGTTTCTATGACTCTACTAGGTGCGCTGATCTTGGCCTCTGAAGCTGCATTACCTTTTTCACCTCCTCCCGCAACTATTAAAATTATACCTCTGGCCTTTTATCCTTTAGGCAAAAGCAAAAACAAAAGCAAGTGTCATTAAAATCATACCTACTAAGAGGATTTCTCTTCTTCACTACTGTCCTTTGTTTGTTGTTCAGTCATTAAATTGCATCTGACTCTTTGCAACCCCATGGATTGCAGCATGCCAGGCTTCTCTGTCCTTAACTGTCTTCTGGAGTTTGCTCAAACTCATGTTCATTGTGTAAATAATGCCATTCAACAATCTTATCCTTCACCATCCCCTTCTCCTCCTGTCCTCAATCTTACCCAACATCAGGGTCTTTCCAATGCATCAGCTCTTCACATCAGGTGACCAAAGTATTGGAGCTTCAGCTTCAGCACCAGTCCTTCCAGTGAATATTCATGGTTCATTTATTTTAGGATTGACTGGGTTGATCTCCTTGCTGTCCAAGGGACTCTTAAAGTTCTCCAGCACCACAGATGGAAAGCATCAATTCTTTGATATTCAGCCTTCTTTATGGTCCAACTCTCACCTCAGTACATGATTACTGGAAAAAAAAAAAAAAAAGATAGCTGTGACTATATGAACCTTTGTCCTCTCGGGATGTCCAAAAAAGGGGCACTACTTTGGGGAGGTTTCTGCCTATCCTGCAGTGCGTGCATGCTAAGTCACTTCAGTAATGTCCGACTCTGTGAAACCCTATGGACTGTAGTCCACCAGTCTCCAGGCAAGAATACTGGAGGAACCTTCTGCAAATAAAACCAAAGTTTTCTCTTTCTCTGTCACCAGATAATAGGAAACTCCTCATAAATCCAAAATCTTCATGAGGACAGGCTGGAGAGAGAAGACAAGGGGAAATTGTGCCAGTTCCCCATAATTTAACAGGTATCTCAATGCTTGTTCAAGTGCTGCTGGAGTACTAATGTGCATGCCCAACTTAATAGTTTGGTGAATCATATAAGACTCTGTTCATGATGGGCAGCTTAGATAACATGATTACTTGGTGCTACATGGTTAAGTGTTCAATCTCTACAAAGGCCAGTAGAAATCCAAGAGCTTTTTCGTCTTGCAGTATGGGGAATCTTAGTTCTCTGACCAGGGATGGAACCCATGTCTCCTGAAGTAAAAGCCCAGAATCCTGACAGATGGATGCCAGGGAAGTTCCAGTATCAACTTTATTGAGTTACTTGGTAGATGGGCTGGAATCTCATACCCAAATGAGAAATACATTGCCTCTAAAATCTCAAGAGTTCCACTAGACATCATGCCTTGTTTGGCTTTCAGGAGGAGCCAGATGCAACAACTTAACCTTCACCTTAGAAGTAATACCTTGGCATGCCATGTATCACTAGATTCTCACAAGTTTCACTGAGGTGTAAGGCCCCTGAATTTTAATGAAATTTATTTCCCACTTTCTGAGAATCAAATATCTTAACCATTGTGTTTAGAAGTGTTACTGCTTTTTACTCATGAGGCCATTCAGCATAATACCAATGAGGTGATGGGGCAGAATAATGTCTTGTAGAAGGAAAAGGAAATTAAACTTTTGTGACTGTGTTATTACTCTGATCTTATGAGTTGATATACTGTAAGGTAGAAAGTTTGAGAGCTAAGGAGAGCTAAAAGAGATTAAAAAAAGAAAGTTGCAGAATGTTAACACTTATAAAGGGCAGGGAAAATAAGGTTGAATTACTAAAGGGGAAGAGCATGAGAAAATAAAGAAACAGAAGGAAACCTAAGAGAATGCAGCTTTATAAAATGTAAGAGTGTAAAAATATCAACAAAGAGGTATAAATAAACACTTTGGTGCCAAAATTGAAGGGGGCTGTTAGCAGGGGAGTGGGAGATGGTGAGGTGCCTTATGACCAGTAGAAGGTCTCAAAGAATTTGAGAGTTAGTTGATGAAAAAAACAAAAAAACAAAAAAAACTTACCAAAGTTTTAATGCAAATAACCTAGAAAGCATATCAAAAAGCAGAGACATTACTTTGCCAACAACGGCCCAACTAGTCGAGGCTATGGTTTTTCCAGTAGTCATGTGTGGAAGTGAGAGTTGGACTATAGAGAAAGCTGAGTGCAGGAGAACTGATGCTTTTGAACTGTGGTGTTGGAGAAGACTTTTGAGAGTCCCTTCGATGGCAAGGAAATCCAACCAGTCCATCCTAAAGAAGCTCAGTCCTGAGTGTCCATTGGAAGGACTGATGTTGAAGCTTGAACTCCAATACTTTGGCCACCTGATGCGAAGAACTGACTCATTTGAAAAGACAATGTGCTGGAAATGAT